>MU835284.1:0-40341 GCA_029204225.1 Diphasiastrum complanatum | reverse complement strand
GTTTTCATGCTTTGACTGCATGTCAAGTTTTGTTGCTGCAACAAATTAATGGCAAGCACTATTTCGTCCATATTGGCCACTGTTGGGCCTGGAGCTTGAGTTCCTTCCATTGGAGACTCCATGGTAAAGAGAGAGGTGTTGCAAGAAACTCAAGGAAAAACGGTGAACAAAGGTGTAAAAACCACCAAAAACAAGTGTATCAATATTGTGTCGAATCGCAATTCAGTGAAAGAACCCAAATTGAAAGTCCGATTCAAACCGTTTTTTTGAGGTTCGAACTGTTTTCAAAAAAGAAAACGCATCACCTGCTGGCCCGAGCCCCTGTTTGATTGCATTTCCAGAATCCAGATCCGACTCCCAAGAGACCAGATGAGAGAGAGAGAGAAGAGAGAGAGAGAGAGAGAGAGAGAGAGAGAGAGAGAGAGAGAGAGAGAGAGATTTTGAAAGTTCAAAGGGGGAGGGAGGTAGAATAAGGTTTGTGTGTGTGTGTGTTTGACAATGTGTGTGTGTGTGTGTGTGTGTGAATAGATTCTTAGAAGAGTATGTTTGAGAAAGAGGGAAGTAGACTTAGTTGTGTGTGTGTGTAGAGTGTGTTTGAGAGAGAGGGAGGTAGAGTTAGGTGTGTGTGTGTCGTGTGTGTGTGTGTGTGTGGAGGGAGGGAAAGTAAGCCTTTAGGTGTGTGTGTGAGTGAGAAATTAGAATTTAGAAATGTTAAGTTAGAATGCTAGATGTTGATTTGGTGTGTTAGAACTTAGCAATAAGTATTAGTAACTTAGGTTAGGTAGTCTATTGAGAAAAATTAGAATCTAGATCATACGAGTTTGAGTGGGCACTTGCCACTGAGTATTGACTCTTGAGGGGGAGAGAGACTAGATACCATGGCGAGAGAGAAGGATTCCTTGTGGGATCATGTGACAATCGCTTCGAATTATGGCACCTCAGGCACTAAGTGGACATGTAAGTATTGCGGCAAGGACTACACGGGTGGCCCCGCAAGAATAAAGGCACACGTTTTGCGTTTGCGTGGTTATGAGATCGCAGGTTGTATGCAAGAACCAGACTCGTTGATGATACCTACAGCTCCATCTACGGCTACCTAATAGGCTGGTCCTTCGACCACAGGTTAGTGATCGTAATCAATGATTCCTAAGCTGTTATAAATCCTGAGTTATTGACAATTGTAAGTTGTTGCTAGATGCTAAATAGAAAATATTTGCATTGATGATTGTCTCATAAATTATAATTGCATGTAGTATGTACTTTAACATTACTACAATCTACAGACTACTATCACGATTCATCTATCTCCATTGTCGTAGAATCTAGATAGTAACTATTAATTTGTGGCCAGTGGCCACTAGCAATTTGCAATAGTTCCAACAGACCCTTACATCACAAGGTCAGACTCAGAGTCAGACCGATACGGTGGCACCACTGTCACGAGGCTCTTCTCATGCCCAAAGTCGTACACAGCTTAGGGGCAGGGATGTGTATGTGGTATCCTTCCAGCAAAGTAGCAAGGAGATGGCCAATGTGTCTGTTAGGAGGTGTTTCTACATGTGCGACCTCCCCTTGTGACCCTGCATGGAGAGAGATGATGAGACATGTGTCTAGGATTGGTTCAAAGTGGGAGGGACCATCCATGCAGCAATTGAGGACGGCTCAATTGGTTGTCGAGCAAAACTCCATGGATAGGGAGCTAGAGCCTATCAGGGTCTATCCTGATCCTGTCATATAGGATTCACTCAGGGATGACCTCAATGTCTTTAGGTATAAGTCGTGACATTTCTATAACATTTGTTATTTTTTCAAGTCCTTAGTCTTTCTGGAATTTGAATGAGGTGAGTGGCCACATTGTCACACTCGCACTGCATAAGACCCACTAATGAATGATCTTCAATGTGCATTGTCATGTGTGCACTATGTAGGCGCGAGACTCTTGAGTTGGGTGTCCAGGAGCGCAGCTCAGAGAAGGACAATTGCGCCCTATTTCATGGTGGGACAAGTATGGGGGTGATGTTCCTCGATTGCAGAAGCTCGCCGTAAAGGTACCATAAAACATTGGTGTGTATAGCACAAAAAGCTTGGAAATACACAAACTTAGAGAGCTTACCTTGCAACAGGAGAAGTGGAGTGAAGGGATGTCAAGGTACATCCCTTTACCCCTCTCCTCAAACCCCACACCCTGACCCATGCATATGTAGCCATCTTCATGTTTAACCACACCCATGCCCCAACCATGCCAAATGGTCCATGGGCCCCAAAAAGGAGTCCACATGTTCCTTTTTGGCCCTTTGACCAAGGTGGATCCCCACGGGGCTGTGCTGCTACTTGGATTATGGCCATTTTAGGCCCCAACTCCACTCCTCTCCCACCTACGTACCTCTCCTCTCTCCAAGAGAGGTGCACTCTCTCTTGAAGCTTGCAGGTACACAGGGAGGAGCAAGGAGGAGAGACGGTATTGTCAAGAGGACAAAGTACCAAAAGAACAAGAACTTAACAAAAAGTTCTTTTAGCTTTTAAAACTTTTCTTTCTTTTCAACTTAGAGTTTAAGGTTTTATTTTGCTTTAAGCTTATCAAACTTTCTGTAAAAAGTTTCTTCAAATGTTGAAAACAAAAATTCTTGGGGGACACTCCCTCCCCCATCAATTTCAAAGGGAGTACACCATAAAAAGTACATTATAATGGTGGAGAGGAAATACACCCCCCCCCCCCTTTTTACACTTATTTTGAAAAAAAAGAGGAACACAACCGTTGCCTAGTGCGCCGTGGCTTCTAAAGAATTGACGGTATGGAGGAGACATTAACAAACCTCCCCCCCCTTCTCCTCCAATGTACGGTCCTTAGTGTGAAGAATTGCCAAAAATTGGCAAATCTAGCTTGATCAAAAACCATGTAGAATAGTGTAAATTGTGTACACAAGTGGGTCCCACACATGTGAGGCCATTATGCCACATGGGAAACCCATCCTAATGTAGGTTAGGTCAAGTCAAGAGAGTTGTTCATGTCTATTTGGTGGTCATCCCTACTTTATAGGACCTACACCTAAGTTTAAGGTGAAAATTTGACCAACTAGCTACCTACCAAGCATAACTCTAGGAAATAGACTAGGGTTTCATTTTAGGTCAAGGAGAGTGAGTTAACTTCCTTATTACATGCTGGAAATCCACCTAACTTCAAGAAGGAAGTCGAATTTGCTATGTATTCCCTCTCTCCATAGTGAGAAGATAGAAAATTTTTGGAGCTCAATTGGCAATCTCAAGCTAGTTCACTATGTACATTGAGTTTTTGTGATCCAAATGAAACCAAATCAATTTCTACTTGTTTCTCAGGTTGAAGGCTGTACTACAGCCTGTAGTACACACATGTGGGCTCGGATTTCAATGTTTATCAATGCTTTTGATTGTTAATGCTTGTTGTTTGTCAAATTGCCAATCTAGATCAACTTTTTTGTGTCTAGTTTTTTGATAGATTGTTAAGCAAGCATCCAATCACTCTTGTGGATCTTTTGTAGATCCATTTATGGTCCTAAAGTACAGTACTTTCACATGGTATCAGAGCCAAGTACAAGAGCATAAGCCATTGATCTAATGCAAATCCATTTTTAGCAAGTTTTGGTGCTAAAAACTAGTATTGAGAGGGCAAGCTAGAATCTTGATTATGGTGAGGAGATTTGATCCCAAACTTGGTAGGGGTCCAAATCCGTACTGTCCACATGTGTGGGCACCTCTGAACCTGCATTTAATGCATGGTATTCATTTGATCCAAAAAAATTCAATTTGTGAGCTATTGGTGTAATTTTTGGTGGAGATCCTAGGATAATCTACCAAGATCATTTGCCATTGATTAGATTTGAATTTGTTTCATGGAATCTAATTAATCTAGGCTGAGTTCAGGTCCTATTAAGGTTAAAAACAGGTCTTGAAAGTACACCAAGAAGAAAGAGATTAAGTCATTTTTTTTGTCCAAAAATAGCCAAATTTGGCAAGATTTGATTGTAACTAGATTTCACATCATCTTATCTTCATTCCAACTTTGTGAGGGAGTGCTAGAACTGAGATTATAAGTCCATTTGTTGGATTAGAAATCTAATTTGAGTGAAAAACTACAAGAGAGAGACCTTAGTGAGTTTTTAGAGACAATCAAATCCATTTCTTGGCAAGATTTGTTTGAAAGTAGTTTTCACTTCATCTTATCTTCATTCCAGCTTTGTGGGGGAGTGATAGAACTGTGATTATAAGTCCATTTGTTGGATTAGAAATCAAATTTGAGTGAAACACTGCAAGTGTGAGACCTTTGTGAGTTTCAAGTCAATCAAATCTATTTCTTGTTTGTAGAAGTCACTAGTAAGATGGGATCTGCTGGAGCATACCTTCTAGAAACTAGTGAGAGGTTGAATTCTACAAATTATGCTATTTGGAAGGTTAGAATGGAGTCACTCTTGGTGCTCCAAGACCTTTATGAGTTCTTGATTGAAGATGAAGATGAAGATGAACCTCTAGGTGCACAGGAGTTAGCAAGGTACAAGAAGAGATCTAGGCTTGCACTTCATTGTGTGAAGATGAATGTGAGCAATGATTTGTTGAGAAAAGTATCAGCTTGTACTAATGCTAAAGAGGCTTGGGAGTCTTTAAAATCAATCTATGAGTCTAGCAACACTTCTAGAGTTCTTATGCTTAGAAATCAAATTTTGCAAAGCATGAGGAGAAGTGAGGAGAGTGCACAGGATTATGTACTCAGAATCAAGTCTCTAAGTAGGGAGTTGGCTTCCATTGGAGAGAAGATTCATGATGCAGAGCTTGTACAAATTGTCCTTAATGGTCTAGGAGATGACTTTGCAAATTTGGTCGAAAGTTTTGCCATCCAAGACACTTTGCCAACTATAGAAAAACTTCACAGTGTATTAGTGGCTGAAGAGTGTAAGATGCTCCATGCAAAATCTAGGATGAGTTCCTTGTCTTTGCAGGATGGTGATGAGAAAGCCAATTTTTCATTCAAGGGCAAAAAGAAGACCAATGGAAAGAAGAAGCATCCAAAGGAGGCCAAAGAAGAGGATGATGCATCAAGCTCAAAGGACAAGTCAAAGCAAAAATGCTTCTTTTGTGGAAAGAAGGGGCATTATGCATCTAAATGCTACAAGAGGCTAAGAGCACAAGTGGAGGAGGACAAACAAGGAAACCTTGCAAAGGAGGAGGAGGAGGATGAAGTAGATATTCTTGATGGCATCTACATCCTCACCAACAAGCAATAGCAATTCAAGAGACAATTGGTGGATTGACAGTGGGGCTAGCTCCCACATGTCTTGTGAAAAGGACTTTTTCTCAACCTTACACTCATTCAATGATGCTAAAAAGTTTGTCTTTACTGCAAATGATGAAGAGTGTAGGATAGATGGTGTTGGCACCATCTATTTGTGTCTAGAATCCTCAAAATGTATGAATCTAGAAAATGTCCTTTATGTACCATCAATCACCAAGAATATGCTTAGTGTTGGTCTACTCTTAAAAAGTGGTTTGGATGTCCACTTTAAGCATGGTGTTTGCTTCATCTTGAAGAATGATGTTTGTATTGCAAAGGGATTTAAACATGGAAGATTGTTTAAGTTGGAAGCTAGTGTTGCTTTTGAAAGAATGAGCTTGGCAAAGGAGGAGATCACTCAAGAGGAGATCTTGGCAAAGTGTGATCTTGCTTGCATTGAGGAGGAGCATCAAAAGGAGGAAGATCTTGAGGATCAGCCTCAAAGCATGAGAGTTCCAAGGGAGTCCTCAATGACAATGTCCGAGTCATCAAATTGCATGCAAATTGTCCATTCAAGTGTGCATCTTGCAAGGGTGGTGAGCATTGGAGAGTTTACTATCTTTGAATACTTTTTGAAAAGTATTAGTAGACATGAGGTGACTTGTTTCTTACCTTTAAGATTCATGGTGTTTATTACTTTGTATGACAAGACAATGAAATGGGATGCTTTGAAATCTACATTTGTTGTTGATAAAGCAATTTCATTGGATAACTATTTTTGTAATAGTTTGAATAGTGTCATAAAAGATGAAACATCATTTGTATTGGAAATCTTTGGGTCCACAGGCTTTGAGCATGATCATTCCAATGTAAGCACCAAAGATTATCCTATTTCAATGATAGGAATAATGGTAGTGTTTTGCTCTTCAAGTAGAGATTGTAGAATCTACTTGTTTTCAGCCAAAGAATTTGTCAATGGTGGAAATGTGATCTTTCAAGAGTGGAAGATTTGTAAACTTGAAGAATCACCTTTGGATCAACACCTTATTCAATTCATTGATGGTTTGGAGTCAAGTCAAGTGGAGGAGCAAGCTCAAGACCCGAGGACTCCAAGAAAAACCTTGAGTATCAAGATGGAGCCATCTAGGCTCAATCATATGGATCAAGCAAGACAAGTTGTCTTTGGCAACATTATTTATGCACTTAATATTTTAATTGATGTATCTTCAAGTGCACAAAATGCCTTGGAATCCATGGCTTGGCATGATGTTTAGTTTTGAAGTGTGCTACATGTATATAGACACATTTATGGAACATCTTGTAAGGGATCCTCTAAGAGGTGGTGAAAGATCTTTCATGGACATCATTCTCTATTGGAGTCTCAAAAGTTCCTTCTTTGTAGCTGGATTTTTTAGACACTTCTAAAAGCTTTCATTGATCTATCAAGAGAGTTGTAAATAGATCAAGCTAAATTTGAGGAGTGTGAAGAATTGCCAAAAATTGGCAAATCTAGCTTGATCAAAAACCATGTAGAATAGTGTAAATTGTGTACACAAGTGGGTCCCACACATGTGAGGCCATTATGCCACATGGGAAACCCATCCTAATGTAGGTTAGGTCAAGTCAAGAGAGTTGTTCATGTCTATTTGGTGGTCATCCCTACTTTATAGGACCTACACCTAAGTTTAAGGTGAAAATTTGACCAACTAGCTACCTACCAAGCATAACTCTAGGAAATAGACTAGGGTTTCATTTTAGGTCAAGGAGAGTGAGTTAACTTCCTTATTACATGCTGGAAATCCACCTAACTTCAAGAAGGAAGTCGAATTTGCTATGTATTCCCTCTCTCCATAGTGAGAAGATAGAAAATTTTTGGAGCTCATTGGCAATCTCAAGCTAGTTCACTATGTACATTGAGTTTTTGTGATCCAAATGAAACCAAATCAATTTCTACTTGTTTCTCAGGTTGAAGGCCGTACTACAGCCTGTAGTACACACGTGTGGGCTTGGATTTCAATGTTTATCAATGCTTTTGATTGTTAATGCTTGTTGTTTGTCAAATTGCCAATCTAGATCAACTTTTTTGTGTCTAGTTTTTTGATAGATTGTTAAGCAAGCATCCAATCACTCTTGTGGATCTTTTGTAGATCCATTTATGGTCCTAAAGTACAGTACTTTCACACTCAGTAGGCCAGTAGGAGGACGGGCTCGTAGCAACCCAGCAGGAGGTTGGGCGCCGCGCTAGCCTGCGTGGGCTGGCGCACGCCTAACCTCAAAAAAAAAAAGTTGAACAAAAACTAAAAAAAAAAGGTTAAACACACAAAGTTGAGTGGAGAGGGTCACCATTTAATAGGTAGACTAAGTGAATGGCAAAAGGGATACCCCATCTCTATATAGGCACAGAACAAGTGGGACAGTCCCACCAGCAACACGTGACCACCTAGGATGGTGACGCATGGCACCCAAACATGTCGATAACGCCAAACCTGCATGCCCCTTGCGAGGCTGTCATTTGTGTAAGAGGCCAAGCTCAGCCATGACAGGGTGAAGGCACAGTTTCTAGATCTCTAAGGCAGCTACATTCATGAGCAAGGGTTTTTACAGGCAAAACCTTGAATCTTGCTTTGTGGGAAGACTTTCTTGAAGCTGTAAATTCATACAGAGGGGCGCCTTGCTAGTGTGAATCTAACCACAGGAGGCTGTGGACCGCTGTAGATCAGAGAAGGAGAACTTTCAGATCTGAGAAGGGTGGCCATAGCTGTTAGAAATCAATGATAAACTTCATTGTTACTGTTTACGAGGTACATTAATGTTGACAGCTGTGACCAGCTGTCATTAGCCGTAGGCTAGTCTATTAGTCTACTCGTAGGTTTTCTCTCTCTATCAGGGGTTCAGGGTTTATTTGTACATTTTACATTCTGTATGAGTTAGTGTGATAGAGTGACAGTGCGTGTTCTTCTTCCACCTTCTTGTGGTGATTGCTTATGGTGAATGCTTGATCTTGCATATCTAATTCTTGACATGGTATCAGAGCAGCAATAGTCCTGCGTGCCTGATCAGTTGATACAGCTTGTCACAGGCTCCGCAACGAAGTGAGAAAGTCCTTCACGGGAGGTGAAAGCTTGGAGAGATAAAAACGGCTGGAAGAAATCCTTCTTTGGTGTATTTTGCAGGTTTGGAGCTCAGAATCATAGGTGAGGAACGAAGACACAGTCCCGGAGGCATCAAAAAGGCCAGGGCAGCAGCAAACAAGTTGAAAATCTGTTGAGTGGGGAGATTTCTTACAATACTTCCTAGTTGTTGTGAAAAGCACAGTCTCGGAGGCATCCAAAAGGCCACGGCAACATCAGACAGATTGAAAATCTGTTGAGTGGGGGAGATTCTTACAATACTTCCTAGTTGTTGTGGAAAGTTCTATTTGTGTGAGAGGTTTGCCAAGAAATCTCTCATTTGTCTGTTTGGAGTACCACAAATCACACTAGATAGTGTCTAGTACTGTCATTCAGAGTTAGGAAGCTTCATACTTTTCACATTACTGATCTCTATCTTTTGAACGATCACACATTTCGAAATCTTTGCAAAGAGGAGGCGGTGTAGCCGCCGCGCCGAAGTGGGGAATCTAGAATATTCCTCTGAAAGTTCTTATATTCTCTCTACTTTTCATCGTACCAATATCGGATCGACGTGCCAGAGGTAAAGAAAACCAAGAGCAGTCATACATCCGCGCGTCATACCGATATACCAAAAATTTACAGTACTGTGGTGTGATAAATTTTGTGAGCCAGACTCATCTATCCAGTAATGGCAACTCTAAGCGAGAGTGTCCTTAATGAGTCAAGCAAATTGGAAGGTGCCGCAGTTTGGAAATTCAAATTGAAGAACATTTCGATGGAAAATGAGCTGTGGGAGATCGTGACAAGTGAAGAGACAAGGTCAGTGATTGAAGAAGATCAGCGGGCATTTGATAGGAGAAAACGGAAAGCCCAGAATGTCATCAACTTATCAGTTAGAGATGCAATTATTCCCTATATTTCAGATACAGAAGGACCAAAAATAGCGTGGGATACATTGAAGGCATTGTTTGAAACGACAAATACATCTCGAATATTGTTTCTGAAGACGAAGTTGCATACATTGCAGTACAAGATCGTGAGATCATGCAATTGACATTGAATAGTCTGAGTGAGTCACATCAGATGTTTGTGACGAATATAGCCACAAGAGAAAATCTTCCAACCTATGAAGAACTAGGTGGATTGCTTTTGCAAGAAGAGCAACGTCAAGAGAACTTGAATCATCGTAACAGGAGCTATGATCAAGCTCTCGCAGTTAGAGGACGAGGTGGAAGATTTGGCCGTGGAAGGTATCCATCGAGAGGAGGAAACTCAAGTCGCGGCTATTCAAGACAAAATAAACCTGGAAATTGTAGGTACTGCAACAAACCTGGCCACTGGGAGCGTGAATGCTTCAAGAAACAGAAGGAGATGGAACAAAGAAAAGACAAATGGCAAGCGGGAAATTATGCTGATCAACATCAATTTGATGACTATTATTATGAAGACAATTATACTGATCAACATCAATACGATGATGATCAATATGAAGATGATACTGGTGAGAGTTCAAAATTGTTCATTACAGCATTAATGACAAGTGATGAAGCCAAGGATACATGGTACATTGATAGTGGTGCATCCAAGCACATGACTTCAAGGAAAGAGTGGTTTTCAGAACTCAAGGAAACTGACAATGGTGATGAAGTTGGACAAGCTGATGGCAAATTGCTATCTGTTAAATGAGTTGGAGTGGTACCAGTGAAGTTAGCCAGCGGGAAGATAAAGCAGATAAGCAATGTGCAATATGTGACTGGCTTAGCTAACAATCTACTATCTGTTGGGATGATGGCTGATCAACAACTCAAGGTTGAGTTTGACAGTGACAAATGTCTCGTCAAAGACATCAAGAATCACTACAAAGTGATTGCTACAGGAGCTAGAGTCAACGGGAATCGACTCTACAAATTGAATGCGAGATCTTTTACTCAAGCTATGGTAAGCACTGTTGATAGTCGAATTGATCTTTGGCATCAAAGGTTTGGTCATATCAGTGCTCAAAGCTTGCAAATTCTTAAAAGAGGTAATCTAGTTGTTGGATTGTCTGATATCTCTTTTGAAGGAAAAATTTGTGAGGGTTGCATTTTGGGAAAACAACATAGAGAGAGATTTCCCAAAGATGGAGCAAGAAGAGCCAATAGAATTCTTGATCTTGTTCATAGTGATCTGTGTGGACCAATACAAACTAGGTCCATTAGTGGTTGTTACTATTTCATCACATTCATTGATGACTATAGTAGACATATCTGGATTTATTTCATAAGCAAGAAATCTGATGCTTTTGCCAAGTATAGAGAGTTCAAGGCTCTAGTTGAAAAACAAACAGGTTGTTATATTAAGACCCTCAGATCAGATGGTGGCAGTGAGTATTTTTCAACAGAGTTTGTAAACTTTTGCAAGGATCAGGGGATCAAGAGACAAACCACTACACCCTATTCACCACAACAGAACGGAGTTGCAAAACGGAAAAACAGATCCATTGTGGAGATGGCTAGGGCAATGCTTAAGAGCAAGGGTTTGCCAAATACTTTTTGGGCAGAAGCATGCAACACAGGTACTCATATCTTGAATCGGTGTCCGAAGTCCGTGGAGGGTAAGACACCTTACGAAGCTTTTATTGGAAAGAAACCTAATGTTTCTCATTTACGAGTATTTGGTTGTGATGCTTACGCTCATGTACCTGATGAAAAACGAAAGAAGCTGGATGCAAAAGCTGTTAAGTGTATTTTCCTTGGATATGATGAAAGAGCCAAGGCATACAGGATCCCTTTGATGATAAAGCTAAAGTGCAAGTGAAGGAAGAAGTTGGTGTCGATATGGAAGAGCCAATGGAAAAAGACAGGGTCAATAATGAGATTCCTAGGAGAGTGCCTAAGTGGTACTTGTCAATAACAAGTGATGCTAATAAGGGAGATACTCCCGAATCAAGTGAGCAGGGAGAGCTTAGAAGATCAAGTAGAAATCGAAAACCTCCTGCAAGATTAGAGATGAATCTAGCCCTAATGGGTTCTATGCCCAAGGCTCAAGAACCAAAAACTTTTGATAAAGCAAAGGAGCACAAGGAGTGGCATGAAGCTATGGAAACAGAAATGGAAGCTAATACGAAAAATAGGACGTGGAACTTGGTTGAGCTACCTGATGGTAAGACGCCTATCACTTGCAAATGGATATACAAGATCAAATATGGAGCTGATGGGCAACTCAACAAGTACAAAGCACACGAGATTGCGAGAGGATTTGAGCAGCAGGAAGGTATTGATTTTGAGGAAACCTTCGCACCCGTAGCTAAGATGGTAACTATACGTTCTATCATTGCTATTTCTGTTTTCTATGGTTGGAAGATCCAGCAAATGGACGTTAGATCTACTTTTCTTAATGGAGTGCTCGATGAAGAGGTGTACTTAGTACAACCTCAAGGATTTGTTGAGCCAGGAAGAGAGCATCTCGTTTGTAAGCTCAACAAAGCCATTTATGGATTGAAGCAAGCACCACGGGCGTGGTACTCTTGCATTGATGAACACTTCAAGCGAAGGGGAATGGTAAAGAGTGATGTTGATCCTAATCTTCACATTCTAAGGCAAGACTCAGATATAGTGTTCATTGTGTTGTACGTGGATGATTTGATTATTCAGGAAGTAATGAGAGCTTAATTGATGAAATAAAATCAGATCTTTCCAATGCTTTTGACATGAGTGATCTAGGATTGATGCACTATTGTCTTGGCATTGAAGTATGGCAAAAGGAAGACATGGTCTTTCTTACACAAAGCAAATATGCACGAGATTTGCTTTATAAGTTCAATATGCAGGATTGTAAGCCTTTGAGTACACCTATGGATGTCAACATGAAGCTTACTGCATATGATGAATCTGAGAAAGTGGATGCTTATTTGTATAGACAGCTGGTGGGTAGTTTGATTTATTTGACACACACATGACCTGATATTTCTTATGTTGTTGGTGTTGTTAGTCAATTTATGCAAGATCCTAGTCAAGCACATTGGAAGTCTGCTAAACGTATTTTCAGATACATTCGAGGGACATTGAATTTTGGTTTGAAGTATGATCAGCCTGAAGCGCCAATGTTGGTAGGTTATACAGATGCCGATTGGGCAGGTAATATTAATGACAAAATCTACCAGTGGTCATGCATTCAGTTATGGTACAGTTGCAATTTCATGGAGCAGCAGAAAGCAACCTATAGTAGCCTTATCATCGACGGAAGCTGAATATCGGGCACTCAGCAATGCTACACAAGAAGCGGTATGGTTACGAAGATTGCTTGTGGATTTAGGTCAACCACAGGTGGATGCGACTACTATATCTTGCGATAATCAACGTTGCATTCACCTTGCCAAAAATCCAGTTCTACATGCTCGAAACAAGCACATCGAAATACACTACCATTTTGTTCAAGAGAAAATTCTTGATGGAGCCATTGATCTTGTTTTTTGTAAATCTGAAGATCAAATGGCAGATATTTTTCCTAAGTCATTAGGTAGATGTAAATTTGAGAGGTTTCGTACTCTATCAGGAATAGAAGAATGTAATTTTATCATTGAGGGAGAGTGTTAGAAATCAATGACAAACTTCATTGTTACTGTTTACGAGGTACATTAATGTTGACAGCTATGACCAGCTGTCATTAGCCGTAGGCTAGTCTATTAGTCTATTCGTAGGTTTTCTCTCTCTATCAGGGGTTCAGGATTTATTTGTACATTTTACATTCTGTATGAGTTAGTGTGATAGAGTGACAGTGCGTGTTCTTCTTCCGCCTTCTTGTGGTGATTGCTTATGGCGAATGCTTGATGTTGCATATGTAATTCTTGACAATAGCAAGAGAGGAAGAAAACATGGAAGAGAAAGTGGAGATGGAGGTGACGGGTAGTCGCGCGCGTTGGTGACTGGAGTGCCAAATTAAGCCAAATTTTTGGCTGTAAGTCTGTGTGACAGATTTGGAAAAAAGGCATGAGCTTATATCCAAGATGCTTTGGAGAAGTTCCCAAGTGGTTTTGAGGAGCTTAATCACGATATATTGTGAGGGAGAGCGGAAAGGGCGGAATTGCATTGGAGAAAGCTAGTAAATGCGATCAAGTTGCAATGAGGCATCGTGAAACTTTTGATTGGCAAGAATTGAGAGAGGGAAACCAATCACAGGTGAGATCTAGGCATTATGCCATGTTATTCTAGTGAATATGGCGGAATGGCATGGGGCTTCTAGTTCAACTTTTTGGAAGTTAGAACCTACCAAGGTCAGGGACATTGGAGCGCCATCTCAAGGTGAGAATCGACAATGGCATTGTCAGAATTGGTGGTTATTACTTCACATGCTTTTGCAAAGGGAGAAATGTCCCAATTGGGGAGACATTTATACTAGCTTGTTATTGGCGTCAATGCAATGATGGCGGTCACAAGGTGTACGATGTCAGTGATAAGGTCAGCTCGATGAGTGGCTACGTTCATAAAGGGGCAAAGATGCAAAGAGGGCATGTAACCAAGTATCCATGAAGGTCAGCTAGCAAGTGAATCACTAGAGTTTGTAGAGTTAAGCTTGCACAATGAAACTTTTGACAAGTTTGGAGGTGACAAGTTGACTTCAGGTAAGTAGCAGAGTTTTTCTGAAGGTTGCTAGCATGGCGTAGTCCAATGCTTGGGATGCAGGTCAGGAATGATCCGTGTGGACATCAGCTAAAGCTTGAATGTGGGATGCCAATATATTTTGAGCCGAAAGGTGAATCAGACATGTTGCCTGCAATAATGAAAAAGGAAAGATACCTTGGAAGCCAGTTCTAGGATAAAGAACTGGTGGTGTTGATGCATTATGGAGGCATAATGGTTGTTGAAGATCTATTATAGATGGATGGATGGTGAATGGACCTACTTCAGTGGAACCATATCTTGCATTGGTAAGAGAGTAGTCTCTATGATCTATTGGAGGCATATTGTAATGGCATAGACTTCATGGTATGCACGAGGTAATGCATGGGTACCAAATGCAGCAGGGGTCAATACTTGGATTGACATCGATGGAGTGCTATCTACTATCAGGTAAGCCACCTCTTTGAGGCTTTTATTCATTAGCTGTATTTGCAAGTGTATAGGTTGGCATTTGATACTTGAACCAGGATGGTTCGTGATCTTTTGGAGTGAGACTAAGGAAGCCTAGTGGAAGTAATGTGAAGCCAGTTTATCTCAGTAAGATCGAGGTTTTATGGGAATTTATCTAATTCTTGCGAAGACATGTAGGCTTGCATGGAGGATGAATGGTAACTTGGCAAGGCAAACACTACCAATCCCTTACACCATTCCTAATGAGTTGGAATGAAACACTACCGATCCCTTACAAGGAAAAAAAATTTCGTTATCGGAATTTCCATCTTCCACATAGTAGCTTGGACCCAATATGCTCACTCCCTCATTATTTTGAACCTTTCTAGACTTCTTGGATGGGATGGCATATCTCTCTTAAAGTGGGCTAGATCTATAAATCTTCCATGGGTCCCCAACTTTTTGCATAATACTTCAAAAACAAAGTCAACAATGCATGGGATTCTTCCTTCACTCATGTAACCACAATTTCCATGCAAAAGAATCGGACATCTGTCATATTCTTCTATATTTTACCCATTGTAAAAATGTAACATTTTAAATAATCGTTACAAGCACCTGCCTACGGTAATTTTGTAAGTGGATGTAGAAATCAGGTTCTAGCTTCAAATGATGTGCTTATATTTGGCATAGGGGTACTAAGTCATATTTAGAGGCTGCTAGGTTGACCTCCTAAGATGTAAGGGACACTTGGCATATGTTGTATGGGACACTTTGTCCGATGACTCCGATATATGAGTAATAGTAGTCCAACAGTTTTAACGGCTCATGCATCCTTGCCTATGAGTTCGCTCCTTCAAAGAAGCGCTGGCAAGGCTATCCTTTTGTAGTATTTTTGTTAAAGAACAACTGTGTAATATGTTTTGGATGGATTCTTGATTGATGCCTTTGTCATATAAGGTTTATGTGTCAATGTCTAAATATTGGAAAGTTGGTATGTTTTAACTAAAAGTAGCTCATACAACTACTTATACAAAAATTGCTCATCAGTTCATGATATAAAATACAGAACTAAGAGATTCAAACCAACCAACCTAGAATCAAATGAGAGCTAACAATAACTTTATGATGGACTTAGCATCTAGAAGTTTTTAGAAACAGAAAGCTTTGATAATTAAGGAAGAGCAATTAGTCCATATTCTGATCTCAATCAAAAGGTTCTACATTTCACTCTTAGAAGATCGAACTGGAAAAAATATTCTATCACAAAGGTACCAACAATGGTAAGCAGAGCAAAGTCATCACAATCAACAAATGCTATCACTAAGAGTACCGCATCAACTTTTGCAGCTGCAAAGATGGATGACCTAAGTCATCCCACAAATGGAAACGGTGGCCGTTCACAGGGTTGTCAACGCAAAAGGATGAATTGATCCCAATGTAGGTCTTGGAAATGCTGCTAGCTCCACTGAGAGTAAGAGGGCACCTATGGGCCAGAATCAAATCATTCAGGTTCAAAGTGCACCGTTCAAGAGCAACATAAACAAAGTCAGAATCCTCCTCTGTCGCATAGTAGCGAACAACATTAGGATGTGCATCTGATGCTATTAAAGCTGTTACTTCTTTCTGTGCCTTTTCATAGAACTGCCCAAGCAATCGTTTTACTGCCACATTTCGCCCATTCAGATATCCCTCCAGCACTAGAGTGCCATGACTTCCATAGCCAATGATAATGTTTGTGACAAATAAAGAGCCAACCCAGCGTCCATCACCATACTCAAATTGGTCTTTAGTCTTGAACCTCCGAAAAGATAATGACTCAGGTGTCTGACCAGCTTGTGTATCATCTCCCAGTTGCTTGACTTGCTTCTGTGAACAATCCTCATCAGATTTTGTGCACTCCACTTCCATATGTACAGACCCACTGGCGTTTAATGACTTTTTCCCTCTCCTTTTCTTTGCATTTGCTGACCGTCTAATCGGTCCATTCCTCAATAAATAGTAGATAGTTAGAAAAACTCCAATAACAACTCCAAAACTAATCATCATGACTGAATTTAGGAATCTTGAAATTTTGGTTCTGGTGAAGAGCGTAACTGAGCCTGGACCATGCAAAGGCCTAATTATAGGAGGAAGAACTTTGTCATCGTTCTTTCTGGAAGGTGGTTTGGTAAAGCTTGAATCGGGAATTTCATAACCAGATGTTAGAGCAGGAAGCAAGTCCTCATTCCTGCAATGATCAGTTGAAATCTTACCTGAATCGTTGGTGATGCTCTCCAGACTAGAAGAAATATTTTGGAAACATTTTGATTCTTTATCTCTTGAAGGAAGTGCAAGAAAACTTTCTGCATTCGATTTTGAAAACCTACTCGTAGGCCTCTCCATTAAGGCTTTCTCACTAATAAAGATCAAGGGCTTTTTTGAAGAAGAGACAAATCTAGCAGCTTTGAATTTTGATGCACCAATATCCTCATGCAGCTTATGCACAAAGCTACTAGTCCCAGTGCTGGCCTTTCTGAGGATGTACTCCCAAAGGTGAACTTTGTAAACTATTTCTCCAGTTCTAACATTACAAGACCGCATTTCCATTGAGCTGATGTTTTGACGAGGAAAACCTTTTTCAGCCTCAAAAGCGTACTGGGAGTAATGCGTCCCGATAATCAGGGAAGAATTCTTCACTGTAGCCAACGTCTTCGTGCCAGAGTTCAAAAAGTTCTTATTCATGACCATTGAAGTTTTTCTCTGAAGATGATCCGTGTCCTTTATGAAGACTTTGTCATTATGTTCTTTGATCAAGGAAACCGTGAAGGATTCCAACGGAAGTAGCGTAGAGTCTGAGCAAGGAGGCGTGCCTTCATCATCTGTCAAATAGGAAGTAAGATCTAATGTTTCTGCTAGCCATCGGAGATTCTGCAAAATGAAGGACAAAGACACTTTAACACAGACCACGAAAAGACGATGAGTCAATTTTAGAGTACTTGAGAATTTGGAAAATTGGATCGTTTCAAGAGCTTGCGATAGTCTCTCTCTCTCTCTCTCTCTCTCTCTCTCTCTCTCTCTCTCTCTCTCTCTCTCTCAGCTGAACCGTAACACTAGGAACAAGAATTCGGAATGATTTAGCCGAGCATAAAGTGATGTTCCTCACCATTTGCAGATTATCATCCGAACGTGTTGAGGAGGATGCGCCTTTAATACTCAAAAGCACATCCTCCTGTCCTTCTTGTGCAATGTATCTAATCATCAAACTTGCATTGCTATCGTGGTTCTCCTCTACAGGAAGCTGGCTTCTATCTGCGTTCATATTGACCAAAGAATGGAGCGAACAAACCAACGCAACATGAAATGGAAAAATACAACAGCCGCTTCCGAAATGTTCTTCTGTTGTATGTGCACAGCCATCTGAACAAGTCTGCAGCTTGGTTTCAGAAAACCTGCCAGCCAGAATAAACAAAGCTCAAATTTCCAAATAGGAATGCATACAACCATGCGAAAGAGTAATAACATGATATGTACCTCCAACTATACTGGTTTTCTAAATGTGACACTCTTGGATCCAGAATCTGCAAAGCACGGTATTAACGTACAATACTCGCAAATGAAAAAGATTCTGTTAGTTGCAGAACTTAACTCGAGGGAGTATTTCTCTGGTGCAAAATGCGTTTGCTCTTCATATTAAAACCGCACTCAGAAGTCTATTTCCTATATTGTCCAGAATTTATAAACGTTATCTAATTACCAGCAAGATACGTTTGCTCTTCAAAACTCTGGTCAAGATGCGTTTGCTCTTGATACCAGAACTGTAGTCAGCATTCTACATTCTATATTGTCCAGGCTCCATAAACCTTATCTTAACAGCAAGATACGTTTGCTCTTCATATTGCAGATGTTTTCTGAAGCCTGCATGCTATGTCGACTACTTAATTAAGTGAGAGCAAGATGAAAACAAACTTACAGTTCACATGTGCATGAGGCTGAAGATAGAACTTCCTCACATGCATTATCCGCTTTAATTGCAAGACCGACTTCATTAGACGCATGACAAATCGATATCAGCATCGAATGTGCAACTGCGACCACAAAATGGAAAACAATTTGTGCTTGGAGATGATTCCCTCTGCCATCCATCTCGAAACCCGACGATCTGATCATTTCAAAACAAAACCAGAGTAGTGAGATCGTATCTGTGAAGGTCGAATATGTGCACAGCTTCTGAGCAACTGTACATCCCCGACGAGAAAGGCAGCAAACAAACGAAAACGAGACTTCGAGCAGTGGAAGAACAGAGAGATCGCAATAGTCTGCTTTCGACGTACCTTTGGAGCGTGAATTGAATAATAGGAAAGCTAGGAAAGGAGAAGAAGGCGACCCGTTTGGCCGGTATAGGGCCGGTCAGTACTATAATTGGCTCACAATTGAGACCGGTTCATCCGTGGCCATCCCGGGCATCCGGTGGGAAACCAGGAAACATAGTATGAAATGAACTTTTATAACTCAGGATTTTTGAGTGTATAAAATAATTTTGATGCAAAAGGAAATAGGGAAAGTAGGCGATGGGACCCCCAATCCTTATGGGGAGAGAGTGAGATAGACATAAAGTGAAGCTTCTCCATGTAGGACATTGTCTAGTCATTATGCCATTCATTGAAACATGGTGCGCCATAAGTTGAGATTAGCGTATACCCAACCATGACTTAGGGTGGCAGAAGATCATGTAATCACCCTTACGTATTATAGAATGAGCTAGTCAGATGACAGCTCTCATTCCATTGTGTAATGCATAGTTGTTGCTTTTCACATGACCTTTATGCAGTGGGATCTGCATTTGCAAAACATAGTCAATGATTTCGAAGCTGAGCTTTTTGGCATTGCCTTGCAAAGGCAATACTATGTGTTGAGGTAGGTCAATGGAGTTTGGAAAAAAAGTCAACGTTACAAGATATTATGTGGTGGCAGGTTGAATATGTGAGGCTAAATCCTTAGTTGAAGGCTGAAGTAACATGCATTTGTTGTCAATTTAAAGAAATTACTATGACGTCATGCAAATGATGCATGAGGCATAAGCAAAAGCAAAAGGTATTTGAATTTGCATGAGGCTCTCTATCTCTCTCTCTCTCTCTCTCTCTCTCTCTCTCTCTCTCTCTCTCTCTCTCTCTCACATTGCATGCAAACTCACAATTTAATTTCATGAGGTCAACACATCCAGAAAATGAATTGATGCCTTCTCCTGTAAGCACACATTCTAGAAAAAAAAGTTTACTTTGATAGGTTGTGTCATTGTATGATGACAAAATTTTGTGGAAAAGCTTCCGCTGCATCATAAGTGACTGGTTTTGAGATCGGAAGGTGAGACGTAGCGCATTAAATAACTATGGCAGACCTACCAACATTTGTTTATGCCTTCTGGATTGTGCTACGTTTCTCTTCAAAATCAAAATCAAAATCAATACAATGTACACAAAAACAAGAATAACAAAATCTTGGAACTATATGAGTGCAAATCACACTCACAAATTGCAAAAGCGCTAGTGGAAGGCTCTTATTAATGTCTAGATCTGACTCAAAAGTTCGACCTTTCCTATTTGCAAAAAGCATCTAGACGGCTTGCTATGAAAGAGCCATCTATTGTTTTCCCTATCTATGAGATTGTTGCTTTCTTACCATAGGGTGGATCTTCTGTCATTACTTTGAAGCCTTCATCCTTACTAGAGAAAAGAGGTTCCAAATTGAGTTTTGACTGCTTGAGAGTGATAGGCTACCTGGAGTTGGCAATTGTAAGTGGAGTTGTGGGAGTTTTTAACGAAGTTTCATAATCGTTGATGCTTAAAGTTTTAGAGGCTGAGAAAAGAAAAGGAATCTTATCGAGAATGATATATCCCCTTCGAGTTGGGAGTGCTATGAAGAGTACCTGTTCAAGAGGAGAAATGGAAATAACATAAATCAAACTGGACAATGAATCAGATATAGAAGTAAAGGTTGTATTTGATCTATAAGAAATAGTTGAAGGCAAGGAAGCTTCTGAACGAGTGTGAGAATTCAAGGATTTGATTATTGTGAGTCTATGAAGAGAAACAACAGCGATTTTAAGAGGGGTGGCTTGAGGCAAAGATTAGTAAGTAGTAGTCGTAGAAGAAGCTTTAGAGAGTATCAGTACTTTGGGGAATGAAACAAAAGGGGTGGCAAACTGAGATGGAGTCATGAAGATATTGTTGTCAAATCCGTTCTCAGTCTGAGAAGTTGAGTGGTCACACATAGATATTCATGACAGGGGCAAATTTCAAGATAAATTAAGTCAAAATAAAACTCAAGTAGTATGCTCAATGGTTCCACAAATTGAGGGAGTCGACTTCTTTGACAAAGGCTCTGCAACAAAAGATTGACTTGTTTCATTGTGCTTCCTACGAATTTCTTTGACCCGCAATCTGTTTCAAAAGTAATGTGCTTTCAACCTTCACTTTCTTCACTAAGCAAGGAGTGTCATGCTTCATTGCATACACCCTACACTATCGAGTGTTGTATGAAAGATTCAACTAGTTTAGTCATATTTGCTACATTTGTTTAGTAGGATGATCAATAATTGCTATTTTTAGATCCACAAGTGTGAGATATAGTAGCTTACTATAAATGTATGGACAGCAACAGTACTTTTTTTTTCATGTTTGATCAAGGTCTATTAGAGTTTGCATCTCATTTTATGTGTAGATGCTGATTTTTCTACATCGGCAAGATTGGTGATATATTGTTCTTCTAACCAAAGATCATTTTATGGATTTAAATCTTTATGGATCTGAAATCTTTCACATGGTATCAAAGATTGTGTTTCGGGTTATGAAGGAGGCAATGACATCTATCAATGATTTGGAGAAGATATCAATGATAGAGCATGCCAGATTGGATTCTACACCAAAATCGAGTTTCTTGCATATGTAGATTGGATCTTTTGTAGATAAAAACCCTATATAGGTTTATAATCTTGATCAATTCTGATTTCTCACATCACATGTTGTGTTTGGCCGATTTTTTTATCATTGGAATAGCTAAGTTGTGGCTAATAGATTGCATATCAAGTTTTTGGCATTTGCATATTCATTTTTTTGTGATTTTGTCAAAACCCTATTTTTGATTGTATCTCTAGATAGTGAAGTTACTGAACCTCATTTGAGTGTGTTTCAATCTTAGGAAGTGGCAAGAGACATTAGATTGAGGATAGATCATAGGTTGATCAAGATTTCATAATTTTATATGTTGATTTGCTTGGTATAAGTGCTAGAAGAGAATTGAGAAGTTTCATATCTTTGTGATTTTCTTTTGAAAACTTTTTTTGTTGTTCAAAGGAGTGCTTTGTGCAGGTCATTGCTACATGGCTACATCAAGTGGAGTCATGTTGAAAGCCATAATAGGCTTATCTCAAGTAATTATTCATTGTGGAAAGTGAGGATGGAATCACTTCTTGAGATGAATGATGTTTTGGATATTATTGTAGGTTTGGAGGAGAGACCAACAATACAACAAGATCAAGTGAGGTATGACAAGAGGGCCAAGAAGGCTCTCCACATGATCAAGATGAATGTTACCAATGAGCTTCTCAAGGAAGTTGGTAAGAGTATTTCATCTAAGGATGCTTGGGATTCATTGAAGAAGCTTGATGAATCCAAGTCTACTTCTAGAGTGTTGAATCTAAGAAAGAAAATCTTTTCTTGTTTGAAAAATAATGAAGAAAGTCGAAATACTTTTATTTTGAGAGTGAAAGCATTAAATAATGAGTTGGCTTGCATTGATGAGAGCATTAAGGTCTTGGTGTATTTTGCAGGTTTTGGGGCTCAGAAGCATTAGTGGGGAGTAAAGACATAGTCCCGGAGGCATTAGAAGGCTAGGGCAACATCAGATAGATTGAAAATCTGTTGAGTGAAAAAAGTTTTACAATATTTTTTTTTAGTCTTTGTGAAAAGTGCTATTTGTCAAAGAGTTGTGCCAAGAAATCTCTCATCTGTTTGTTTGGTGTACTACAAATCACACCAGACAATGTCTAGTACTGCCATTTGGATCAATTGACATCAGAACTCCAAAAACCAAAAAAAAAAAAAAAGATGAAGAAATCTATGTCCCAGAAAGAGAAGGCTTAAAAACCCTGGCATATGATAAAATTTTGTCCAAAAAAAAGAAAGTCTGTGGCACAGATGATCGAAATCCCTAGAGGTAAGGGTAAAACTTTGGAAATTAGAGCTTGATGGGTTGAATTGATGCAAGAATTTGATCATGAAATCCATTATACAAGAGATAGATTGAATCAAGTTGCAGATGCTCTTAGTCGGATTGATGAACGGAACGAGTTTTCATTCACCTATATTTCTATGGATCTATATCTTTTGATGAGAGAAAAATATGAAATCGATTCCCATTTTGGTCGTATTTGGAACATTATTCGAACCGAAAAAAATGAGGACTGTGTTGAGTCGGGTTCACATGGGACTCAACTAACAAAGAAAGATAAGAAGATTGTGGAACAGTATATCATTCGAGATGGATTGCTATTTGGGAATTGAAAGATTTGTGTGTCTGGCAATGATGATCTCAAACGCAAGGTTTTGTTTGAATGTCATGACATGCCCTGTGCAGGACATCCCAGTATACACAAGTCTCTTGACTTGGTCAGAAGAGAGTTTTATTGGCCAAAACTCAAGCCATACGTCGAGTCATATGTGAATAAATACAAGCCATGTCAACTAGCAAAGACCCAACAACTTAAAGCTGGTAGTTTGTTACATCCGTTGGATATCCTTGACAAGAGATGGGAAAGCATATTGATGGATTTTGTAGTTGGGAACTTTTGAAGACCCAACAACAAAATGATTCTATTTGGATTGTTGTGGATCAGTTAAATAAGTCAGTTGTGTTCATACCAGTTAAGTCAACTATTAAGACCGCTGATTTTAGCCCAGATCTTTGTTGAAAGATTATTTTGGTCGTATAAACTGTTGAGTGACATTGTTAGAGATAGAGATCCTAAGTCCACAGAGTTAGAATTAAAGTAGAATCACTGTGTTACTATACTGTGGGTCCTATCAGTGGATAAGGATCAGTTGGCCTCGCCATGAGGCAAGTCGACGGAACACACATCCCGCCAACGACAACCTGGGTCATGCATGGGTTGCCTGAGTGAACAACTATATGTACAATGTAATTTCATTTTGAGACAGTTGCTATGTGAGCCTGTTGTGGAGAGTGTTTTCTGTCTGTGTTACTGTGTAGCATGATCTGTGTTCTTGTGCAAAGCAAAGTTGGTATCAGAGCCATACAGGGAGTGTACACAGTACAACATCGTCGTTGAAGAGAGCTTCGGAAGAACTGTCTTCTGAGAGTTCGGGGTTTACGGCGGGTTGAAGACGAAAAGAGAAGCACTGGTGCACGATTTCTAGTTTATAGAGGCTTGCTAAGCTCAGCAGAGGGATTATTAGCCTGTGCATAGAATTGGACAGGAAAAAATCTGATAAAAAATTGACAATTTTGAAGCCAGCTGAAAATTGAAACCGGGCTTGGGGTTATGGTTTTTATACATAACTTGTGATTTCTTCGCTGTCTGCTCACCGTCTTGGATGCCGTAAGGACAGGTTGGAAGCTAATCACATTGTCGACCAGCCATGGAGAGATTTTGAGGTTTATGTCAGAGAATTGTCTCCAGACAGTTAACCTAGCAGATTTGCGGTAAAAATGTGAAAAAAGCCACTTTGTCAAGTTGAGCTATAATCATCGTTTCTCCACGGAATTTCTTGAGTGAACACTCTACAGTCTTGGAATCAGTAAGGTGACCCTGCTCCTGGCCTCAAATTGTGCTCAAATCGATCCACAAGCGAATTAGATCAAGCAATTTTGAGTGTGGGGAGGCGCGACTGCAGACAGGGAGGTCGCGGGCTGTTCGTGTGCCCAACGTGATGGATGTTGTAGCGTCTGGAAGGCCATATCGACTGTAGGAGCGCGGTTCAATGCCTTGATGTAGTTTGGACCTTTGGATGAGGTGTCAAATGCATCGACGGTCCAGAACTTGTGATGGGAGACAAACTTCGACGACAAGATTTGGTTCAGCCATTGGATGGGCTTTGAACAGGGCCCTGAAGAAGTGAAGTGCATTCTGGCCTTCAACTTCATGAAAAAATTTTGTACTGAAAGTTGAGTTGGGTCCCTTCACAAGTGAAGAGTGAAGTTTCTTCAAGGTGAAGAAACAGTTCAAAAACTAGAAAAGTCTCTATTCTTGGGTCCTTTGCCCGTTTTGACCCAAACGAAAGGCTATAACCTCCAAACGAAGGGCACCCCGACTGTACCTGCAAGTATGGTATAGCAAAACAGAGTGATTGCAGCGGAGAAAGTGTTCGGAGTACGCTAGAAGTGATTTCACCATTCCACTGGGCACGTTGTTGGGAGTTGACGACTGAGTGCATTTCGGAAGGCGACGCCGATTTGGCTTTCAAATTGGTGGAAAAAGCGGCGAGGCCTGGTAAGGGAAAAAGTGCAGGTCATTATTTTCAGCTTCTGACATCACTGTTGGCCTCGGCATACTGTTCTTAGCCTAAGGCAGAAGTTTCAAGCAGTTTTGCGATGACAAACATGGGAGAGTCCATTTTGAGTGAAAGTAGCAAATTGGACAGGATTTTCAACTATGCAGTGTGGAAATTCAAAATGAAAAACATACTGATGGAGAAAGACGTGAGGGAAGTCGTCACAGGTGATGAGAGAAGGCCACCAAATGAAGCAGATATCAAAGTGTTCGACAAAAAAATGAGGAAAGCTTTGACCTTTAGTAACTTGTCAATGAAGGATCACATCATTACCCACATTTGTGATACTGTTACACCCAGACAGGCATGGGATGTGCTAAAGGAGCAGTTCGAGACGTCAAATCCGTCAAGAATCATGTTTCTGAAGTCAAAGTTGAATAGTGCCCGCATGGAGCAAGGAGAGCACATTCAGACGTACATGACCAGAATCAAGACAATGAGAGATGAACTGCATTCTATTGGTGAGCGCACACGTGATGTGGAGCTGGTGCACAATGCATTGTGCGGCATTGCAGAACCCTATCAGATGTTTGTGAGCGGAAAAGCATCAAGAGAAAGATTGCCAACCTTTGATGAGCTCACAAGAATCTTGATGCAGGAAGAGCAACGGCGAGAAATGGTGAAAGCTAGACATCAAAATACTGACGATCAGGCACTTGCGACACGCCAAAAACAAGGCAAGGGCAATTTAGTCTCTCCACAAATTGTGTCTCGAAAACTTGTAGACTCCAAAAATTCGAGTTTCGAGTCTCTCCATAAAATTTCGTCTCTCCACAAATTGTGTCCAGAAAACTTGTATACTCCAAAAATTCGAGTTTTGAGTCTCTCAACAAAATTTCGTCTCTCAACAAATTGACAATGACTCTTGAACATTGAAACACTGACCCTCAAAAAAACCTCAAAAAATTGAGGCACTAACCCTCGAAATACCTCTAAATATTGAGACACTGACCCTCAAAATACCTCCAAAAAGTCGTGTCTTGAATCTCCAAAAATTTGTCTTTCCACAAATTGACAATGACCCTTGAAATTGAGTCTCGTTTGGAGACTCCAAAAAATTTGAGTTTCGAGTCTCTCTACAAAATTTCGTCTCTCAACAATTTGTGTCTCAAAAATTTGCAGACTCCAAAAATTTGAGTTTTGAGTCTCAAATGTCATCGAAATACCTCAAAAAAGACCTCGAAAATTGAGACAATGACCCTTGAAAGTACATCGAAATACCTCGAAATATTGAGACACTGATCCTCAAAATACCTCAAAATGTATACCTCCAAAAAGTCGTGTCTTGAGTCTCCAAAACTTCGTCTCTCCACAAATTGACAATGACCTTTGAAAGTTTCGAGTCTCTCCACAAATTGTGTCTCGAAAGCCTGTAGACTCCAAAAATTCAAGTTTCGAGTCTCAAAATTTCGTCTCTCCACAAATTGTGTCTCGAAAATTTTGTGTCTAGAAAATTTTGAGTCTCAAAACCTTGAAAGTACCTCGAAATTGAGACACTGACCCTTGAAAATACCTCGAAATGTACCTCAAAAATACCTCAAAACGTACCTCAAAATATTGAAAAATAGACCCTCGAAAATACCTTGAAAGTACATCGAAAGTAACTTGAAATGTACGTCGAGAATACTTCCAAAAATTCGTCTCTCCACAAATTGACAATGACCCTCGAAATGTACCTCAAAAATATCTTAAAAATTCGCCTCCAAAAATTCTTCTCTCCACAAAGTGACAATGACCCTCAAAATGTATCTCAAAAAATTGGTGTCTCCAAAAATTGAGTCTCGAAAATAAGGAGATTCCAAAAATTCGAGTTTCGAGTCTCTCCACAAAATTTTGTCTCTCCACAAAATTTCGTCTCTCCACAAATTGTTTTAAAAATTTGGAGACACTCCAAAAATTGGAGTTTCAAGTCTCCAAAAATTGAAACCTCGAAATGCACCTCGAAAATATCTCAAAAAATTTGTGTCTTGAGTCTCCAAAAATTCGTTCCTCCACAACTTGATTCTCGACAATTTGTAGTCTCCAAAAATTGAGTCTCAAAAATTTCGTCCAATTCGAGTGTGTATTTAGTCCAATTTGTGCCTGACATTCATATCTAGAAAAATTCTCTGAATTCGAGTCAAGTCAAGTGAAAAAAATTCTCTGAATTTGAGTCGTGTGTGTGTGTGTGTGTGTGTGTGTGAGAGAGAGAGAGAGAGAGAGAGAGAGAGAGAGAGAGAGAGAGAGAGAGAGAGAGAGAGAGAGAGAGAGAGAGAGAGAGAGAGAGAGAGAGAGAGAGAGAGAGAGAGAGAGAGAGGATTTTTTGAGATTTTTTAGAGTGTTAGAAATAGAGTTCATCCAATTCAAGTCGAGTTCGTCCGATTCGAGTCGAGTCTGCATTTAGTCCAATTCGTGTCTGGATAAATTCTCTGAATTCGAGTCGAGTCGAGTGTGTGTGTGTGGTGAGAGAGAGAGAGAGAGAGAGAGAGAGAGAGAGAGAGAGAGAGAGAGAGAGAGAGAGAGAGAGAGAGAGAGAGAGAGAGAGAGAGAGAGAGAGAGAGAGAGAGAGAGAGAGAGAGAGAGAGAGAGAGAGAGAGAGAGAGAGAGAGAGAGAGAGAGATGTAAGGACAATCATCCCAGTTTTGTAGTTTCAACTGGCTCTGTTCCTGTCAATCAGTGTCCAAGGTTCTTACAACATTATGAAGATATCAAGGCTGTAAAGAACAACCATACTATGTATAGAGATCATCTTCTCTAGCGGAATAATAATATTTAAGACTCCACAATTCCGACTGGTGAATATATAATAAATGTAGTTAGTACTAAGTAGGTGGATGAACCTCTCGGGTGCTCCTCAGCAGGACAGAGTCTGGTTGTTTTTCCATTTTCATTTGAGCCAAAATGTGTTTTGCATTGCCGAACATAATGGTTGGAGCTCTGTCATGGGGCGTTTAATAGGAATATGTTTAGAGATTGGAGGATTGTCCCTATCACTGAGAAGCGCCGGGTCATAGATGATTTAAAGAGACGATTCCCTAATTCCCTTGAGCACACCTTCAACGATAAAGTAATGATAGATAAGATGTGCATGCTCATGTTGATGAAGGCCAAGTTGAATCTACATTATCCAACAATTAGAGATGTACCAAAGGTGCAAATCGAGGCAATTCGTCAAGCATTGCTAGTACTACTCTACTTTTATTTGAATCTTATATAGATCATGTGTGTGAGTGTGTGAGTGTGTGTGTGTGTGTGTGTGTGTGTGTGTGTGTGTGTGAGAGAGAGAGAGAGAGAGAGAGAGTTTGATGAGTTTTATTTCATATCACAGGCAAAATATGACTGCTAGTTTTCATTACAGTACTTCAAGGACAAATTGTCGTCCAGTTTTCGTTCATTGAGACAAAGACTCAAGAACGAAATTGATAAAGTAGAGGCAGAAAAAAGATGTCGAATGTTGGTCGAGCTGGATATGCGAGCATCAATATGAGACTGGTATGTGTGTATACAACAAAACTTGCATTTGTTTACTCCGATATGCGAAACCTCTTTTTTCATGATGTCATTTATTTTTGTCTATTGTTGAGTGCCAAATTTTAGGCACAAGAAAAGAATAGGGCTCCAACTGTTGCAGAGATCTATGTGGATGCTCAGACTAGTAAAGGTTTTGGCAAACTAAAAGCAGACGAGTTGGATCCTGACCTGTGGCTGAGACTTTGAAGGTAACACCCAACATGAGATATAATAACATATATTTTTTGAAATTATGGTTTAAATACATTTAGTTTTATAAAATATAATGATGAACATATATATGATTTTGCATGTAAATTTGATTAGTTATGTTTTTTTTTTTGTGTAGAATGAAGATTTTAATTAATTATATGTCAAGAACAAACCCCGATGACAAAGTAATGAAGACTTTAGAAGAAAATAGTCGGGGACGAAAGAGAGTAAGAGGCCTAAGTGTCTATAGAAAAGAGATGCAGTATTCTTCCCAAGTAGATGAAATGAGGAAGGAGATAGAGAGACAAAGTGAAGAAATGGAAGAACTTTGAAAGACTGTACAAATATAGATGAAGATGATGAAAAGTTTACCCTAGATTAGTTCGCTTTCTCATTTCTTCTTTCTCTCTCTCCATCTCTTTCTTTTGAAACTTGGTACGGTCCTAGCTATCTACATAAAGAGAGGGAGAGGGAGAGAGACAAAGAGAGAGAAAGAGAGAATGAGAAAAAGAGAGAGAATGAGATATATTCCTTATTTCAGTTTTGATCATGCATCATGTTGTTGTAGAGGAGGATCCAATGCTACAACAGTTGGGTTCAGCTCAGCCGTTATCTACTATTAAAGAGATTTAACGTCACTTCTTTTTAAGAGTCTAATTATTGCACATGTACTTTGAGACATAAGACAATGCATGGGGTGTCATACTCTAAATTGTGAAAGCCTTATAAAAAGTATGAACATCATTAGAGAGATAGAGATAAGTTTTCTTACAATTTCATAATCTTTTTCATATGTCATGTAACGTGCAACTATAGAGAAGGATCCGACGCCACGACAGTCATGTTTAGCTCAACTGTTATCTGAGGTAAAGAACTTGCTATCAAGGTTTAGGGTGTATGGTTGGTGATATTTTTTGCAATTTTAGCCAACAAATTGTAGGTATTTATTCACAATTTTTTTTTGGCAAAAATTGTGAAAAAATTGCGGAAATTTATTTCCGCTATTTTTTCAAAATAGTGTATAAAAATTGCGAAAAATAAATTCACAATTTATATTCTATTGCGAATTTATTTTCCGCATATTTTTTACACTATTTTGAAAAAAATTACGAAAATGAATTGTTGTAATTTTTTTTTTCGCAATTTTTGCCACAACAATTGCGGAAATGAATTTCCACAATTTTTTTTTGACAATTTTTGCCCAAAAAATCTAGCAAAAAATATCAGTCAAACAAATTGCGGAAACAAATTGTGGAAATAAATCCGTAATTATTATGCCAAAAAATTGCGGGTGGGTTTCCGCAATTCTTTTATTGTTAATTTAGCCATAAAAATTACGAAAAATTAGCCAAAAAAATTGCGGGTCCGAAATTGCGGATTTGCCAAAAAAATTAAGAAACCGTTTCCGCAATTTTTTTGGCAAAAAATGGTAAAAACTGCGAAATTTTCGCAATTTTTACTATTTTTTTCAGCAAATTTGGCCACTTTTTCTTGTAGTACAAAATCCAGCAAGTTCTAATCAACTTTGTATTTTGGATTGCATGTGGATTTGGAAAATGTTCTTGCCATTAAATTCCAATTGGGCATGGTGAAAAAATCCTAGAAAGGGCTAAAATTCATGATTTTTGCTTGTTTTTTTTTCCATGAAATTGGATGGTAGGAGGTTGTTGAACATCAATTGAAGCTGGAAATAGATGAAACATAGTCTTTTGAAGTTGTCCTAGAAGATAGAGCCAAGAATTCCAGAAATTGGATTTGTAGGAAGTAAAAAATTGACCCATTTTGGTGAATTTGAGAGAACTTATGTTTCGTTTGTAAGAAGCCTGGACATATGATGAAATTTTGTCCAGAAAGTGTCTGCTCACATGATTGAAATTCCAGGAGGCAATGGTAAGACTTTGGAAATTAACTTGATTGATTGTGAGTGTGAATGTTCTTTTAGTACTACTTCTTTCTTGCCTAATGAGCTTTTCTATTTAATTGGCAAAGTTAAAGATCAAGAAGTGAGTATTTTATTGGACAGTGGTTCAACTCATAATTTTATAAATTCTCGTCTTGTGCAGAAACTCGGTTTGGAAACTGAAGCCAACAATCATAGATATAAAGTTTATCTAGTTTCAGGAGCAGAGTTGGAGACTTGGAACGTAAAAATCTCGAAGCTCCCAATTTTGATGCAAGGACACACAGAATTAGTTAATTTTCATGTTTTAGACCTAACTTGTACTGATTTAATCCTAGGTTAAGAATGGTTATTTAGTAAGTCGCCTTCTCTGTTAATTGATTTTGAGAAGCACATTCTCACTTTCAAGGAGGGTGATAAGGTAATTACATTATTGGGCAGTAATTTTGTACGTCCATTGGATCAGATTTCTACAGTTAATAAAATGAAAACATTGAATTTTTCTGAGTATGAAGTTTTTTCAATTTATGCTATTCCAGTTGTGGATGTTCTTGAAATGAATCTAAATGGTTGTGAATTCTTGGCAATTCTTAACTCTGTAAATTAGATCATGAACAAACAGTGAAAGAACAGATCATAAATGAATTTCGGGATGTTTTTTCATCTGAATTACCTCATGGTTTACCACCGTTCAGGTCAGTAGACCACATAATTGAGTTAATTCCAAGAAGTCAACCTGTCTCTAGACAATCTTATAGGTTCTCTCAGAAGGAGGAGACATAGATTTCAAATCAAATAGAAAACTATCTGAGGATGAGACATATACAACCTAGTAGATCACTATGGGGCGTTCATGTTCTTCTTAAAACGAAGAAAGATGGAGGTTTCTGGATGTGTGTAGATTACAAGGGGCTTAATAAAGTGACTATAAAGAATAAATATCCATTACCCAGGATGGATGACCTTGTAGATCGCTTGGGTGGAGCATGATATTTCACCAAAATAGATCTCAGGATAGGGTACCATCAAATAAGAATTAAGTCGAAAGATGTTCAAAAGATAAGATTTCGTTCTAGATTTGGTCATTATGAATTTCAAGTGTTGCCATTTGGATTAACGAATGCTCTAGCAACGTTCTAGCAAATGATGAATGATTTATTTCGTCCATATTTGGGGAAGTTTGTGGTTGTATTCTTAGACGACATTCTCGTTTACAGTAAATCCTTGGTGGAACACGTAGAACACTTAAAAATCGTCTTGATGAAACTCCGTCGGGAGTTAATCTACGCTAAAGAGTCCAAGTGTGAATTCTTTAAGCAAGAGTCGCTTTATCTCGGTCATAAGATCACAGTAAATGGGATCAAGATTGATGAGGATAAAATCAAGATTGTGATTGAGTGGCCAATTCCAGGAACTGTGAGACAAGTAAAGTCTTTTTTAGGTTTTACACTTTTCTTCAAGAGATTTATTGAGGATTATGTTAAGTTGGCAGCACCGCTTAATAATCTGACAAAAGGAATTGTTAATAAAAAGAAAAAGAGGAATCAACCTAGTCCGCCTGTTTGGAACGAGGAATTGAATCAATGTTTTGAGAAACTTAAAATAATGATTGTTTCAGTTTCCGTGTTACAAATTGCAAATCCAGATTTACTTTACGTTGTAAGAATGGACGCAAGTGATATTGCAGTTGGAGCAATTCTATTACAAATGGTTAGGCCACTAGCGTTTGAAAGCAAAAAATTTACTGGTCCTCAGTTGAATTATACTACGTAGGAAAAGGAATTGTTTGCTGTAATCCATGCACTTAAAACCTGGAGACACTACTTGTATGGTAGTAAGTTTGTAGTGTATATGGATCACCAACCTCTTAAGTATTTTTGTAATCAACATGATCTTCGGGGGAGAAAAACTCGATGGGCTGAATTGATGCAAGAATTCGATCATGAAATTCACAACATAAGAGGCAGTTCTAATCAAGTTGCAGATGCTCTTAGTCGGATCGGTGAACTGAACGAGTTGTCATCACCCAGATTTCTACAAGATCTATATCTTCCGTTGAGAGGAAAATATGAATCAGATTTTTATTTTGGTCACATTTGGAACATTGTTCAGACTGGAAGAAATGTGGACAGCGTTGAGTCAGAAACACAAGAAACTCAACTAACTAAGAAAGATAAGAAGATTGTGGAACAGTTCACCATTCGAGATGGATTACTATTTCGAAATGAAAAAGTTTGCGTATCCGGTGATGATGAGCTCAAACGCAAGATTTTGTTTGAATGTCATCGGAAATAACTTAGGCGTCAAAAACAGCCATACATTTTTCTTATAATGATATTTGTGTAAGAGGAGTGAGAGTTAATTTCATTCAACAAGAATGCAAAGATTAGAACAATAGCGAATCTGTATAATAAAGTTGTAGTAACAACGATCAGACCACAATACAGTTGCGCTGATAAGCGTGTGGTCCTACTTACAGACTCAAATCAATTGCTAAAGTTCTTAATATCTCTCTCTCTCTCTCTCTCTCTCTCTCTATAATCACTAACTCTGAGGACTCAGCTACTGAAAGACCAATTTTGGTCGTAGATCTATCTCTCTGATCTTCATCCATCTCATCGATTCAATTGCTCATCTACATATATATATAGCAACTGGAAGATCTTGCATTATTCTAGCTTTACATTTACAAGATCGCTTTACAACTGATTAATTGACTAATTAGAACTTGAAATTCTGTGTATTTATGCAGAGTATCGGGTTTTTCGTCTATGTAGAATCCCATGTAAAACTGTAGTGTCATATTTTTCGCATTTTTTCCAAGGCAGTGTCGCATTTTTGGAAGTGTCTGAAATGGTTAAAAGCGTTAACACAAGTGTCGCAAAAATAAAGGTGACAGTGTCGGGTGTCGGGTTTTTCGCCTGTCAGAAATTGCAAACAAAAATACAGACTGTAGCGACAATCAGTCCAAAAATGCAGACTGTTGAAAAATAGTTCATATTCTGTAGATTTCATTTGAGAGAGTAAAATTGAAGGAAAGGAAGGAGGGCAGTTAGGATGATTAGGAGTAAGATTAAACTCCAACACTCCCCCTTAAGCTTACTGCTATGAATCTGCACTGCAATTGAGATTTATCATATCTATTAAGGTAGAATGTTTATCTCTAAACAGTGGCTTTGTCAAAATATTAGCTAACAATAGGTTTGTATGACAGTAACTAAGTACAACATCTTGGTTCTAAAGTTTCTTTCTAATAGAATGACATTGAACTTCTATATGCTTAGTTCTATTATGAGTACGTGAGTTCAAAGAGAGAGCTATACAGCTTTGATTGTCGCACTAGAATATTGTTGGACCGATCTGTGGGAATTGCAGATTCTTCAGTAGCCTTCTTAGCCAAATTATCTCCTTTGTTACTGATGTAGCTGCAACATATTCGAATTCTATGGAGGACAACGAAATGCATTTCTACTTTCTGTTGTTCCATGAAATGGGTCCTCCTGCAAGAAAACAAATATATCCTGATGTGGATTTCCTAGTAGCCATGTCTCCTACCCAATCTGAATTTGAATATGTGATTAAAGTAAGTGCATCTTCTGGATTACCATTATAGCTCCAAGCATAGTGCTTCGAAGCTTGAATGTACCTCAATACTCTTTGTAGAGCTTTCCAATGCTGTAGGCCTGGATTGGACATGTATTGAGACAATGTGCTTACTGCATGTGCAAGATCAAGTCGTGTGCAGATCATAGAATACATTATAGATTCTATGATGGACTGATAAGGATATCTGCGCGTTTCTTGCTGATCTACTTGAGTTCTAGGTCACATGTCTTTAAACAGCTTAGATCCTGGATCCCTAGGTGTGTCTACGGGCTTGCAATCCTCCATGCCATCTCTGCGAAGTACATTGATTAGATAGGACTCTTGGCTTATAGTAATCCTTCTGCTTGCACTTTTTCTGTGAATCTTCATACCGAATAGGTAATGGATTGGCCTAAATCAGTCATCTTAAATTCTGATGAAAGTAGAGATTTGGTTTCCTGTAATGACTGATTTGAATTGTTGATAATTAAAGAATCATCAACATATAATGCTATTACAACAAAGCCTGACCCTTTACGTTTGAGATACACATTAGAGTTTGCAGAGCAAGAAGTGAAGTTATGCTGCAACAAGAAGTGATTGATTCTTTCATACCAGGCTTGGGGAGCTTGCTTGAGGCCATACAGTGCCTTATGCAATTTACATACCAAATGCTCTTGGCCTTGAAGGACATAACCTTCTGGTTGATAAATGAATATGTTTTCTTGTATATATCTGTGAAGGAATGTTGTCTAGATGTCCATTTGGTGAATGTCCAGATCCTTTGCAACAACTATAGCCAGCAAGGTGCGAATAGATTGATGCTTTACCACTAGACTAAAGGTGTCAGTGTAATCTATTCCATAAACTTGCTCAAATCCTTTAACCACTAATCGAGATTTCCATTTGGATATTGATCCATTTGGCTTAAGCTTTAGCTTGAAGATCCATTTAGAGTCAATAGGCTTTATACCTGTAGGAGGATTGACAAGACTTCAGGCCTTGTTCTTCATCAAGAAATGGTACTCAGTATCCATGGCAACTTTTCATTCGTCTACATTAGGCATTGATAGTGCTTTTGCAATAGTGGCAGATTCATCATGACTGATGAACAAAACGATCAGATTGTTATCGTTGTCTTGCAAACCTTCTAACTGTAGGTGTTTGAGTAGATGTTTCTCTTGGGTAGATGACATGGACAACTTTAGCTTGTGGTTGAACAGTTGTGGGTTTAGGCCCATCGATTACTTACAGACTCAAATTAATCACTAAAGTTCTGAATATCTCTCTCTCTATATAATCACTAACTCTGAGGAGTCAACTAAAGGATCTATTCCTTTCTCTACACAATTCTGGGGCAGAAAATATAGTGTCAGCAGAGAAGCAACTCACTTACCTGTTGAGAGCCTTACCTAGATCTTTTTAGACAACCAGAATTCTGCTCGCAAAGGATCCTACCAAGACCCTCGAAAAGGCAATTGTCGAGATTCGAGAGGAAGTCGAGGCTAGAGAGCACTTTGATCACAAGGATGCTTCTGACCAAGCCCTCTACAACAACAAAGAAAAGATCAAGAAACAATTCAAGCCTAAGAGGGAGTCGAATCAAAGGCAGGATCATGATCAGCAAGTAGAAGGGACTAGCCCTGCGTGAGATGCAGATGCGATGGGCACACAGTCGATATGTGCTGACTCAATGCAAAAATTGAGTGTATCCACTATCACAAGAAGGGTCATGCAGCCATGGACTGTCGCCTGAACCAAAGGAACAAATCAGCACAGAATAAACAGAAGAACAACAATAGTTTGTCCTATGTCGAGGAGTTAGAGAGCTCAAAAATGGGCAAAGAGAGATCGAACAGAAATTGTTTGACCGTCTACATTTGTGCATATGTGTGTGCAGTGTCAACACCTGGCACACAGGAGGTAATTCTAGACTCAAGAGATACCTCACACTTTGTGACATCAAGACGAATTATGTCTGATTTTTGAAGTGCTGATCCATCAAGATTCATTGTTCTTGGAGATGGATTCAAATATCAGGTGAATGATATTGGTTCACTATGGCTCAACACGAATGGCAGAGATAGATGACTCGAAGATGTTTTGTTTGTGCCTACACTGTAGCAAGACTTGCTTTCTGTGGCAAAAATAGCTAATGCAGGGATGTGTGTGACGTTTTTTGACAAAGCATGCAACATTGTTGATGCTAGTACCAATACTCTGATCGCTCGTCAGCTATCATACTTTGAGAGGGAATTGAAGAAACAAAATATTTCTAATGCCAAAGCTTTGCTAGTCTTCAATCTTGAACCTTTCACAAAAGACGACAAGACATGATACGACATGACACAACACAAAATCAGTCGTGCTTCTCAACTGACCAAGAAGATCAGCCAAGTACCATGGGGTACAAATATCAGATCAGATATCATGACATCAACAGAAGCACTCTAGATCATGGCTAATCTGTCACTCTTGTAATTCGTGATTAGTTGTAGATGTTTAATCACTCTAATCTAGAAGTTATAAGACATGACTATATACTTTCTGTTTGATGCATAATATTGTAATGCTAGTAAGCAAGACAAGAAGTCAGAAGACAAAAATATAAAATACAAGTCCGCCTGCGTGCGAGACAGTTTTGTATAGGATTTGTAGATCCACAAGTCCACTAGTAAGCAAGATGCAAATCGTGAGAGAACTGTATTTTTCTCACGCCAACACATTGCGTGGATCTATCATGTAGTGCTTGAAGAATCAAGAAAATCAATAGATGATATTGTAGCTGCACATTATTAATCTATATGATTGCATGACCTTGAATGTAAATTTGTCTGCTACTATTCGTGTGTCTGATTCACTTGCTCATTATAATTCCGCACTTTGGTTTGATCTTGTTGAATGCTATATTAATTTGTTAACGTAGATCAATAGTGTCTGACTATTCTCTGAAAGATTGTAGGGGTGATACAGTCGACAGTGACCAGCGATCATATTTGAATTCTTGACGAACTGATCTTGTTTGCAAATTTCTTCGCTTTGTGTTTCGTCTCACTTCGCTTCGCTATCACTTTCCCATAAGGATAAATCAATTACAGAGCTCATCTAAATTTTGTTTTGTTTCGTTTAGTTTCGTCTTGTTTTGTCTCGTCTCGTTGCATAGCATGATTGATCTTGTCGCGAACTCTTTCACTTCCTTTCGTTTTGCGATCTCTATGCTTTCAGCATGAATCAATGTCAGAGCTCATTTAAGTTTTGCTTTATTTCGTTTTGTTTCGTTTTCTTCCAAATTTTGTCTCGTTTCGTTTCGTTGTATTATAAAGCCTGATTGATCTAACTCGAACAGAAATAATTCGAGTGTCGCAAAAAGTTTCACGAATCGTTCGTGATTTAATTTTATCAATTGGTCACCAGAGTTTTGGCTAGAATTTGCATTTTCTGGTGTCATGATCTAGTCTACGAGGGTTTCCAGTGCAAGGGTTGGCTATGCGAGGGTTCTTTGGCTGTTTTGCAGTCAAAAAAACCTTGATATCTTTCTAATTACTGGGATCTAACTCTCGCAAGGATTACATGAGCTTTATCTAAGGTAGATCTAACTCTGAAAATCTCTGTGAGGGTTAACTCTCGCATTAAGTGAAAATTTCACTATTTGTGAAGGTTCAAAACCACTAATTTGGCTTGATTTTCACCAATAATCAGTACTAACTCTTGCAGGCTTCATCTCTAATGGAAATTGACATTCTAAATCGATTGGAGTGGTCTATGAGAGTTCTCTCTGGAAGGATTTGCTGGATCTTCACCTTTTACTGATTTTCTAGCACTTAAACCCAATTTTTTGCTCATTGGAATCAAACTAACTCTCGTAGACTCCTCTATGTCCTAGTCTCACTGAGATGGAACTTCAGAATTTTCTACGAGGGTTCTTGACCACTGGAACTGAAAATTTTAGTGTTTGCGAGGGCTCTTTGATACTTTTCCGTCTTTTTTCCACTGGGAACTCTCGCACAGACACTTAAATTTTGAACTAACTCTCGCAAGCTCCCCTTAGAGGCTATTTAGGGCCTCCTCCACCTTGTCACACCTCTTCCACTAGCTGGGAACAGTCCAAACACAAGAAAATGCAGAAAACTAACTCTCCCTACCTCAAAATCCACCTAAAACTACTCTAGAAAGCAAGAAATAACTAAAATACAGCTATACTAGTTAGTGAAAACCTATCCCCGACAATGGGGCCACTGTGGGGTATATGGTCTCGCGTCGTAGTAGCCCTCCCACCTGTCAACAAGGTTTAGAACACCGGATAGGTACCTAACTATGTAAAGATGCTACTTTTAGATAGTTCTCTACTTTTTACGCTAACACTACCACCTATAATACTACTCCCACTAAGTCTACTCCATTAAATTAGCATTCATCATGATTTGAAGTAAAAGAGAGGGAGAGACAGTGTGTAATAGAAAGAAAGAGAGAGGTTGAGGGTGGAGGTTAGCTCAAATGCTTATTGTACTTGCTAAGGGAGAAACTTAAACTATCGGAACCAAAAAGTAGGAACTTGAAAGCAATTGGAAAAAACAATAAGAGCAATAACAAGCATTGAATAGCAAATGAGGATGCTTCTCTGCCAAAAATGGTAGAGTTTCCTCATTCTCATCAAGCATGCAAATAGAGTACAATTGGTGTCTTTTTATAAATGGGGAAGGGCCTTGCCCCAAAATCTGATTGGCTAATATTCACAATGATCCTAACCATTCATCTTGGACCCAACTTGCCCTGAGGGTCCAATAAAAAGTACATTAGAATTCACAAGATTCATGTGAGTCCAAAAGTGGACCCAAGTAAACTCTAAGTTCTAAAATGACTTTGGGCCTCAAGTTTTATTTTAATTATAAAGGGCCCAAGTCTATTATTTTCAATTAGTTTGCGTGTTCATTGGGCCATGGACTTATATGCGCAGGAAGCTATGCCCTCGCAACGCATTTATTCTTAAATTTATCCCTTTGCTCATGTTGTGTTGGGAATACCCCCAACAATCTATTAAAGAGCAAGGTTGAAGTGTATGATGTCTTTGTCAAGTTCAAGAATGCAAGGGAGAACTAGTTTTTCACAAGAATCAAGTGCTTGAGTGACAATGGTGGTGAGTACATATCTACCAAGTTCAAGGCCTTTTGTGATGAGCATGGGATCATGAGGGAGGATACAACACCAAGGACCCCACAGCAAAATGGAGTGGCTAAAAGGAAGAATAGGACTTTATGTGAAAGTTCTAAAGCCATGAGGTTAAGTGCCAATCTTGATAAACCATTTTGGGATCAAGCTTTGTTGTGTGCCAATTTCTTGTGCAATAGGTGGCCGAGTGCTATTTTGGATGGAAGGACATCTTTTGAGATGCTATTCAAGAGGAGGCCGAGTGTAAACTTTTTAAGAACTTTTGGACGCAGATGCTATGTCAACATTACTCTTTATGATAGAACCAAGGAGGATCCATCTTCAAGGAAAGGTATTTTTGTTGGATATAGTGAGGTGAGTAAAGCCTACAAGGTTTACATTCCTTCTACTAACAAAGTGATTGTTGGTAGAGATATCATTTTTGATGAGGGGAACATTCCAAAAGTGTCTTCAAGCATTATTGATGGTGATGTGGATGGATCTAACATTTTTTATGTTGATGTTAAGGATCCTACTTTAGATGGTGATGATGAAGGACCTTCATCAAGTCAAAAGCCAAGGAGAACATTAAGAGAAAGACAAGTACCATCAAGGCTCACATATGATGAAAGGATAACCAAGTAGTTTTTGAAAATTATGTTGCTTTCCTAACCTCTTTTGATGAACCTACAAGTGTAGATGAAGCAAGGAAAGAAGATGAGTGGATCCAAGCAATGGATCTTGAGTATCACACTCTTACGAAGAATGGAACATGGAGATTGGTGGAGTTACCTAAGGCTTTTGGATGTTTTCATGATTTTACAACAAGTAATGGATATGGAAAACAAAGTTTTTTCAATGACTTTTATGGTCAACTTGATGATCAAGAGATTGATCTCAAAGGGCTTCAACAAGGCAAAAAGGAAGTTGGCAATTTGGAGCAAGTCAAGAGCATCAAAGGAGAGGTAATTGGCAAAGATGTTATAGATCTGTTTTTGCAGGTTATTGAAGACTCAAGTAAGGTCAAAGGAGCAGCAAGAAAGTGTTGCTCAAGTCTACTTTA
>MU835283.1:0-40341 GCA_029204225.1 Diphasiastrum complanatum | reverse complement strand
GCGGAAGCGAAAGAGCAAGACAATTAGACAAATCAATTTAGAGAGTCCGACGGACTCGCAAGTAGCGAAACATCCAATACTGACAAAATCTGAACGCAAAACCAGACATTAATTTTTTCAAATTGATATATAGAAATACAAGTCAGATTGATATTGTGAGCACAAGACAATAGCAGGCGAAACCGCGTGCTCATAAAGCTAACTACGATCTGTAACAACTATGAGCTTATTCTGACAATCAGTCTGAAAAAAGAGAATAATCAATGCACGAAAGCATCTACTATGTCGGTCTTTGATAAGCTAACATCCCAGCGACTACGAGCGCTTGAACGTTATGTAGATCCAGCGTATCTTGTTACCCTTTACTTTTACCAATTACAGTGATAATGCATATACAACTTTTGCATTGGTGCAGATGTATGTACAAGAAAAGAAGCATGGAGTTGTTTCGCCATCCGAAGTACATCGTGGCTGCTACTGTCATTGTCAAGGTGGTTGCACAGTATAAGAGACCGGGCATGAGAAGTCCTCGACAAGTCGGCCAAGGTCGACGGGCTTCCTCAACAAGTCGACCAAGTTGGGCTTCCTCAACAAGTCGTCCAAGTCGGGCTTACTTGACGAGTTGGCAAAGTCAGACTTACTTGACGATAAGCCCGACAAATCGACCTTCCCCGATAAGTCAGCCTTCCTGGGTTGCCATTCTGATGTATGTCTTTGATAATAGAGCGTTTTTGCAGATTATGCGACAATGCATGTAAAACTGCAACAATATGAATGTTACTAGATTAGCATGGGATTTAGGAGAGTAGAGGAATAAATCCAACATTTATGATTGAAACAAATTTAATTTAATTTTAGTTGGCAACCCAAATTGTAAATTCGGGCAGCCTATGTGGCAATCCTTATAGGGACCTATTCAAGCTCAAATTTTATGTAATGATAAATCTATAGAAATCTAGTTGAATGAAAATTTATTTAATTCACATAGCTAACTAATTTACAATTTGATTAGAGTTGTTTTAGATATATCAAGTTTTATGATCAAACTCTTGCATTGGTACAGTCCATTTGGCTTCACGGCCACAAAGATCATGTTGATTGTAGAGATACCCCCATATAGATAGTGTCTCTAGGTTTTTAATACATAAATCACTAGAAAAAATTATTTTTGCTTAGTTGTATAACACAATTGAGGTCTTAAAACTTTCTTGCTTTCAAACAATATCGGCCTATCAATTTGTAGTAGCACCACTCCAATTGCAGTATCACTTGCATATGTTTTTACAACGTAAGATAAATTTGGATATGCAATTTGTAACATGGGAGTGAAAAGAATCATGCTCTTGAGCTTTCAAAGCATCAATTCAGTCTCTTGTTCCATATAACAAACAACTTTGTTTATTTCTTCAATTTTTCTTTTTCACTCTACCCTTTGTCACTTCATTAAGAGATTTCACAACCTTAGCATCTTCCTCTATAATCTGTGATATAATATAATAAATCTTAAACAAAATGTAACTTGTCTAACTTTGATTTTATAGAATTGGCCATTCAAAAATTGCCTTGATTTTATCTTCATCAATTTTCATCCCAAAAGAGATGATTTTATGTCCAAGATAGACTAACTCATACTTAGAAATCTCACATTTGGATTCTTATGTAGAGAACTTCTCCTGTTTGGGAATTTGCAAGACAATCCGAGTAGATTTACAAGTTCTTGAAAGATTTCACTACAAATGAGGATATCATCTAAGACTATTAACACAAACTTTTTTAAATATGGACAAAATAGATTGTTCATCATTTGTTGAAACATTGCAAGCGCATTATTTAATCTAGAAGGAAACACAAAACTTTGTAGTGTTCAAACCTTGTCCGAAAACCAATTTTCTACACATTGTTCAAATGTATTATAATCAGATTGTGCCTAGTTCTGAGATATATCTTAGTGAAGTATTTAGCTTTCTTCAAGAGATCTACTAGGTTATCCATCCTAGGCAATGGATATTTATTTTTTATAGTTATTTTATTCATTCCCTTGTAGTCGACACACATCACAAAGCTTCCATCTCTTTCGAGAGAACAAGAGCACCCCATGGCAACTTACCAAATTGCATATGTCCCATCCTTAAAAGAATTTCTATCTAATTAGTAATCTCTATCTCCTCCTTTTGACAAAACCTATAGAGTTGTTTGGAGATAGGCTAACTAGTTGGAATTGAATCTATCATGTGGTCTACTAACCATGAGGCAATTGGAAATACAACTTGAAATTCACCTATGATTGCATTCTTTTCAATTTGCTCAACTTCTAAATTCCTTTGAAAAAATCATAATTATTGAAGTGCATTACAAAATATTCCACAATAGGCAAAAAAAACCAAAGAATTAGCATCAAACTATAAAACATCAAAAACTTCCATTATATTAGCTGTAGAAATCCTTTCAAAAGGATATCTACTCTATTTTTTTTCTCTAAAAGAAAATACACATATTTCAAAATCAATGTCCAAAATTTGGACCTATCAAATTGCCATTTATATCCAAAGATAATGATCTTGCATTGCAACTGGGAGATTTGGAATTCTGACATCCCAAGTCTTTGATTTAGCACTTGAAGCCAAATATATTTTATAACTATAATTCACAAGCTGAATTTTCGCACAAGACAATAATTAATAATATTATGAGTTGAACTATTGTCCAATAAATTATGTCTTTTAAAATGAAATTATTCATTGGACATGAAAGTAGTACTAAACGAACATTCAAACGCACTCACAATCTAACAAATTAATATCGAATTTCGAACATCCTTCTCCCAATATTTCAATCATTTGTGTTGTTGATTTCTTCTTTTCAAGGCATGTCTTGGCTTGTTGCATATATACCAAACGTTAGGCTTTCGAGCCTTTTTTCAAGACATTTGCTTTATTCCTCTAGTGCACTGAAGCGATTGTATCCAATTTCTTACATATATTGACTTGAATTTTCTCCCGAAAACATTCTTTCCCCTTCTTGGGCCTTGGATGGCAAGGGTTCTACTGCTTCCTTGGCATACAACTATAGAATCATATTTACGATCCAAATCACATTGTCAAAGTTTTGAAGCACATTCCTTTGACAATTGTTTTGATAGTCAACTAGTAAACCTAGGATAGATTGTCATAGTGCCAACTTCACATCACACGAAAGAATCTTAGTAAGTAGATCTATAATTATGAATATAAATATTCAAGTTGCCACTTTCCATTTTGTAGTTAATAAACTTCTCATAGTAAAAAAATTATCAGCTACCGAAAAAGGTTTCCTAAAAACTGTCATAGACTCCTCTCAGGTGGTCAGCTTTGGAGTTAAGTCCCGCCACCATGAGGATGCTTTACCCCTAAGAAATGATTCAAACTTTTTATCTTACTTCTCCCTAGTATATGAGTCAGGTTGAAAACCTAAGATAGGCAAAGCAAGTGATTTCATTTGTTGCAACAATACTTCCATCTATTGATCTTTTAGAAGATTACAATTATTCATCTCATTAAGTGCTATGTTTAACTATTGGCAAATTTGAAGGCACCATGGACATGCCATGAGTGACTACACCACCAGATGTTGTAGGATTGTCATCAGTCATCTTTTACTCCCTAATGACAAGAAACGATTTAGGTTCATTTGACAAATATGTGTATCTCATAATGTTCAAATTAAGCTATAACTTACTATTAAAGAATTTAGTAAGACAAATTCACTACTTAACCAATTCTAAGTAATCAATAAGAGGTTGTTTGCTTCAAAGTTCAAAGTTGACTATAAATAACAATTTTAAGGATAGATAATTTCCAAAGCAAATATCACAATCTCCCATACCAACCAAGCCACCCTCTCTAAGACGACACTACCACACAAAAAAACAATTTCAAAAAAATACAAGCAATATCCTGTGATCCATCGTGTCATAGTTTCTGACAAAGAGCTCCATTCCAAGTTTTAGCATCTCCATTTTGGAAGCGCTTTCAAAAATCAATAAATGATGTTCATTTAGTCTTTAAATATGTGCTTCAGAGGCAACAAGGTCTATTAATCACCTCCTTTTTGTCATCTACTTGCTTTACTTATAGCCTACCCTCCCTAAGAAAAAAGGTAACATTTAGAGACGTATAACATCATACCCTGTAGCCAAGGTTACAGATCAAATTTAAAAACTACAAAATAAGTCATGTCCTAATCAGATATCTAACATTTATAAACGAAATGTGACTTATATAAAAAGAAATATGAAACCTTGGCTTACCTTGCTTCGTGCATGTGCTACACTGTAACGACCTCTAAAAACCACTCAGGTTGATTAGCAAAAGCCACAAGGAGTGGCTGTTAGAGGTCCTTACAATGTAGCACATGCACGAAGCAAAGTACGGTAGGAGAGCAAGAAGTCGCCTGAAAAGGAGAGAGTTACATTAGAAAAGACCAAAGCAGTACAGCTCGTGTAGGTAGGTTCGTTATGAAAAAAAAAGATTCAAGTGAAGGCATTCAAGATAGGCAATAGGTAGGTCATTTGAAGAGGGTCATGGCCTCTATAGCATCTCCTACATGCTTGACTTGGCTAGGAGGCAAGCCCTGGCTGTAGGGCCCTCATTTAAAAACACGTGAATGAATACAAATATGTATAAAGGTATGTATGCCACCCTTATGAAGATGACAATAATAGTTATCCAACGAAAAATTAACGAAGAAGGGAGTATCTAAAATGTAACACCTAACACATAACAATGATAAAAACTTTGTATTCTTAGTGACCTTGCACTACATGCTACTCCCCACCCCAATGACGCTACACATATGCTCGTTTTGCTGCAAAGTTGTCATATTATAAACATAAAAATCAAAATTTATGAGTTTTTATCCTAGATAAAAAACGATAGGAGATACTCGAGAAGATTAGAGTTTCAAGAATCTAAAAAATAACACATTCTAATGTCTTTCTCACATGAGCTTGAGATAATGGATCATGGGGTACAAAAGAGGTGTATGCTTGTCCATTCAAATAGGTGTGTACCTTGGATGAAAGCATGCTGCCCTTGATACATTGCATCAAAGGGGCATTTATGGTGACAATAAGTATGATCCTAGGTAAATGACAAGATAGTTGGCAAAAGGCAGGGATTTGTGGAAGGGATATGTCCCCAAGACCCAATGGATGTGATGCTGGGGCTTAAATTATCATTAGCTTAGTGAAGCAATTATCATCTCCAATAGGGATTTAAGTCTCAAAATGTGCCAAAATACAGGCATTGCTGCTGGGGCAATTACCATCCTCCAATAGGGATCTAAGACTCAAAATGTGCCAAAATACAGGCATTGCTTTTGGTCTTGTATGGCCATGTGTGCCTGGTTGGAATCAAACTCCAGTAGGGAGCCATCAACCAACATACCTTCTTGTATTTCCTGATTATGCTGTTTGTGGTTTCTCGCACACCACTCTTTTACCTGGGGGTGCTACATTGGCCTCATAATCTTGGTCTGCAAAGCACGCACATGCAAGGAAACAACTCCCGTTTTTGGGCTGGCGTTGAGTAACTGCATTTATTGAAAGCATGAATACCTGCAGAGGAAGGAACGTTTTAGTTATCATCTTGTATGCTCTACTGAGAGTGCATAGGACGCGTTTCAACATTAGTTTTTGTTGGGCATGTTTTGGCCAGCATTCTCGATCAAGTGTGTCCCATCAGGAAATATTATTCTCTTTTGCCCATCAGGCCAATGCTCCTCCACCTAATATTCCAAAAAGAAGAATGTTCAGGCCTCAATACATAGTTAGTGCTTGCATTGAGCTAGTGCTGAAACTGATCCAACAATCATATATCCTAGCATATTTAACAGAGCGATTTTGACTTCATGCGCAATCTATAAACCTTCCACTGTTGCAGGGTTGAGAACTCTGATCCAGAAATCACTTAGCATTTACTAGCATATTTGATGTTTTCCCGAAAGAACAAAGACAACTAAGACTGATTTGGTTTCGTAAAACGACCTACAAAAAAGCTCTTCATCAAATCTTTGATGATGGCATTAATTTGGCTGGAAGTGGCAATTTAACTAACTCATCCACCCGTGCAGTGCTCATGAAAACTACAGACATTTCTGAAGTCACAATATTCACCATTTTGTTCACTGAAGACCACCTTGTTGCGAATTCCAAGTAGAGTCGGCTTGTGTACAGAAGAGTCAGCACATACCTTTAATTCAGCCAACATAGGGTGACCATTAGGTTTTATGAGTTCGAGAACTTTACTGTATGTTTTTTTTAAATTCCCCAACCTGGTTGTTGGAAAAGTGAAAGAGCTCAATTCCATCAGGGTTTGTTGTATGCCAGATGTTGACTTCGGCATAAAAGTACTCTATAGTACCATCCGCATATGAATTGTTAATATCTCCATTTGCAAAATAAATAGATTCGAGGCCATTTTCATATACCTGGCGAAACCACAAAAAGTTCAAGATTAAATCTAATAAGTGTGACACTAAGCATATGTTCTCTAGGTTTTTTGAAATCCTCTTGATGTATCCTACCTTGATCTTGTTCTTTCAAATGAGCGTTTGCCATTTTGTTCAGAAATTTTTCAACAAATTCAAAACTCTGAACACAATTTGCAAAATCACCTCCTTCCGTGTACCATCAGAGAAAACGACGGCTCCCAGTCTAGTCACCGAGGATCCTCTGACAAGTTCATCAAAGTCCTTAACTTCGTCCACTTGGCATCCATGTGAAGGGGTATCTCTGAATAATCTATGTGATGAGTCCCAATTCAAGGCATCATCACCCTGGCATAGAATGCTTTCGTCGGAAAAGTGTCTTGCATGCAATCTTCCCTCTCTCAATCGTTTTGACAACATGTCTGGTTGTAATTTCTTTGGAAATGCCTTTGAAAGAAGTTGAATGGAGTGAGATGAAGAATCTTGGACATTATCGCAATCACCATCCATGGCTGAGTTTATACGAGTTAGATGGATAGACACGTCTGCCTCAGGACAAGTTGCCGGATTTTTGGTGTCAAAAGATATAAATTGTTGTTGATGACACAAGTGCGTGCCTGTGTTTTGCGTGACACCATAGATTTGTGAGGTATCGGATGAAGAAGAGTTTTTATGAAGCCTGTGTATGTGCTGTTGCTGATTACCAGCTTCAATTAATAATTTCTCGCCGATCAATTTTCCTCTGTCACATACGCTTGGAGTTGAGGGAGCAGTTGGCGTATCTGCATCTTGGCGCTTTTGAGTAATTAGAGCAGATTCTTCCTCTAAATCAGAAACTTTGATACCGTAGTCTCGTCCAGTTCTTCTTTGCGGAGCAGCAAGGATAGGAATAGCTTCTTCTACACTTGAACCGGCCAACTTTGTATCGGTAAAGCCCTTGTTACTCAAAACAGGTCTGTGATGTAAGGACTTTTCCAGGAGATATACACGTTGTTCACTCTTATCATTACAGCTCTCTTGCATGACCTTTGCGGATAGTGATAACTTATCGAGATTGCTGGCATTTGAAGTTTTCATTAGAGAAGCTTTCTCAAGGTCTTTTGACGACGTTGAAAGAAGCGCAACGCTACTCCTAACTGACTTTCTGGTCTCAAAAACGCTACGATCCGAATGTTTTTTTAAGGATGACTGGACACCATATCCTTCAGCCTTTCCACCAGCTGAAAGTAACACGTTATCCACATTGCTAGTGTTGGTTGCCGCAACAATTTCATGCTCATTTCGGCTAGATTTATGATAATACTTGTCAGGAAGATATTTATCTGTCTCAACCCCAGTTTCTTTCTCATCCCACTCAGCCAGAAGCCGCATCTCATACCTTTTAATCTGAAACAGTCCTCACAGAAACGCAATAACAACCCTATCAACTACTGACCTTGTCGTAAGTTAAGAGCAAAAAACGTTTTGATCTTTCTTGAGGCCATTCTCATGTACTTTCATGGATCATCATACTAATATCTACATGTCCAGAAATGAAAGACATACAAAAATAGATGTCTTCACACCTATCCTACAAATAATTAGCGATGATCTACATAAGATTTTTGTCTTACAGCCATCAACTTCGTTAATAATACGGAAATTTATCACGTTCTGACCTCTTCTTGCAGCTCACGAATTTGTCCAGTGAGATCCTGATTAGCTTTTCGTAGCCTATTGGTCTGTTAAACAATCACTAAGTCAATTATCATAAACAAACACCAATTTGAAAATATGCAAGTTTGTGTGAGGTACTACTTTGAAGTCCTTACTGTGCTAATTTACAGTCTACGAGATTTTTCTTATGAAAAGAGTTAAACCAAGTATTATTTGAAGGAACGTAGAATACAAACCGTAAGGCGCCAACGTGACTCTTTTTGAACATGTTCCTCCTGCACTTGTGATAATCTAAATTTGAGTAACTCAATCTCCCGTCTTTCCCACTTTTGTGGAATCTGCGCAAACACTCTCGATTGCTTTTCCAGGATTCGCCTCTCTTTTTTCAATTCTTGGATCTGCCAAACCATACAAACATTATCACAATAGGTTATGTAAGAATGTTGGTAATTAAAACAATGAGGTTTTCACTTTTCTGGCTTGTGATTGCCTTTCACAAAGAGATATGGTCAAAAGACTCTGCAAATAACATACCTCACATACTAAACTAAAAGCTATTCCTCACAAGTTCTTGAGCAAGAATTTATGAACTATGGAGAACATGGAGCTGTATCGTATATGGATGCTTACACTTTTCTGGTTTCATGGATATCACACTATGCTCACACTCTCCTTCAGGCAATCCAGTATTACTCCTACTTGGTATTTCACATTGTTAATCAGATTGAGACCAACTATTATAATAGTTGCTGACACAATCAGAATTGATACTTTTAGCAAATCTGATTCTGGCACATACAGAACCTAGTTATAATACGTCCACTGTGCAAAATAATAATGGAAGTCACATCTTAAAGCATCATCCACGGTAAAAAAATGGTGCTCACTCCACCTAATGTCACCTCTTTGGGAGGCCATGACAATTATTTTTGCTCCACCTAATGTTGCCCTCCCTTTCAAAGAGAATGCAAAACTTGATACATAATAATAGTTTAAGACATTCAAACAACAAAGATGTTCTCACCTGCGCACTTTTGTAGGAGTTAAAATTTTCCATCTCAGCGGTTTTTTGTTGTTCCCATGCTTCCTTTTCTTGTGCTGCAAGTTTTGCATTTTCCTCCATTTCCTGTATGAATACATTTCATCTTACAATATGGACTCAAGCTGCTATTAAAAAGGGATTACACATATTTGGCTCACGTATAAATAATTTGAGATATTCGAGCTAGCAAAATACAAACTATCACACAATTTGTGTATACAGAAGCGGGTAATGACAAACCTCTTCTTGCAATTTACCTAATCTCACAAAAAGAGAGCCAATACCATAAATGGACCTGTTTATTGATTGATACACAATTCTTACAACTTAATGTTCCACACCAACACCAATGAAATAATGGTGAACTGACATTCGTAAATACTTAATCCTCAGAAAAGTGCAAACTCAATAGATAGTGGTTCCTCTCAAGGAAAGATTACTAGCTAGCCTACTGTTGCACTGAAATCCCTGTAAATAAGCCTATCAACCAGCATAAGTAGGCATCTAAAGGTTGGGTTCTTCCAAAAGAAAACCAGTTTGATTCATTCACAAATCGAAAATGCAGATTAAGCCCAATAATACCAAAAAAATGCTTTACTTTAAATGTATTCTTAAAATGGTAGCACAAGTGTTCTAGAAGATTATTGATCAAGGCCTCCAATGTTGGTGAATATCAAAAGGACGATACCATGAAGCAACAGATTGTGTCACCTTAACAAGCCTCACTAAAGTTTCAAGCACAACTGTCCACTTGTAGCTAACCAAATCCTTACTGGGCATCTCTCGATTGGAAAAACTATCTCACTCAGGAGTTTTGTTCCAAAGGGCTTAGAACTCGAGAGCAAAAATTATTGCAAGTTACAAGGGCAGCATAATTTTATGTTGACTCTCAATTGGCACATACTGTGAAATCAGTACACATGTATAGTTTATAGTCCAGCATAAATTGCCAGATTGTACTTCTTTAACACCTAAAGACTTGGTGCCCTTTGGGCCACCTGCCCTTGCAGTGCTCAGATGTGAGATATATATTTCTAACAGTCGGCTATCCACAATAACAATGAGATATTTCTTAAGTTTTCCGTACTCTTAAATGCAGTGCATAGAGTTTGTCTAAGGTGTGCTGAACTTTACAAGGGAACTTTGTCTAAAGTGTGCTGAACTTTATGAGGGAACGTGTAATGTATGAATGAACCAAGAAGGAAGTCAAGTGTTACCTTCACAATGCTTTCAAGTTTTTTGTTCTTTGCATGGATTTTGGAAATTTCTTCCTCTAGAACCATTATTCTTCGCGCGCTGGCATGCTCTTCAGTTTCTTTGGGTAATTCTGCCGGTTTTCTGGTCTCGTTTCTTTTTTGCTTATGATTCCTCTGCCTGTTCCCTGTAAAAAAAAAAGATCGAACCAGTTCTGATGCCATACTCCCCGGTGATTCAAGACAATAGTCAGGATCTTCCAATGATGACAGCTTACTACCCTGAGGTAATATAATTGGTATGGCATCCTTGGATTTTGTAGCATCACAAGGTTCCAATTGATCTGGTACACCACCGTCTGTCTTTGATCTAACATTCTCCAGATTTGATCCTTCAATCTGTGTTGGACCAACCATGAAAAGCATAACATTGGAACGTTTCCTCTTTGCATTATTTATATTAAGCTGATCAGTATTCACTAAGATGTTGACACTTGGTGTACCTATTTTTATGGTGTACACAAGAGTGGCCAACTTTGCGCTACCACAACATCTGCTTCGAATGAGTTTGCAGAAATAGAATATCTTGCCTCCTCAAGTAGAAAGTGCTACCAGTTCTTTGAGAAACAAATTGTGCTTAATATATACACATTTCAGTGACTCTTGATAATGGTATTTTTGATGGAGTGAAAACATTTTCTTTCTCCATACCGCTTCCGTTATCAAACAAAAAATGATTCTGAATAGCTTCATAGTTAGTGAATCTTGATAATTGTATTCTTCAATTAACGAAACCATTCTTTATAAGAAAACAGACATAAAACACATGTTTGAAACAGGTTTTGAATGCTGGAGTTTCCAAATGAGTTTGAACCTCTTCTAAGCCTTGTAATTGCAACTATGTTAGTAGCTATCAACCTACTTGTGGATTGATGATAGAGACAAAGAAAGAAAATGTGCATATGCTCTGCTCAATGTTATGCTGCTGCAAACTAGAAGCAGGCAAAAGCGAATGAAGGAATTTCTAAGAATTCTATATCAGTGGTGTAAACTTAGCTCAGTCACGAAAGTTACGTTTAGACTCTCCTTGCTAGTAATGACCGCTGATGATTGTCATTCAGAATGACTGGACAATATGTTCTTCCCCATAAACCAGAAGAAACTCTGAAAAGAAGATACATTGGTAGGTCCTGATGGACATGCTGCAAATTAAGCATTCGGTAACTGTGCAAATTATTCTTAATGCTTCCATTGTTCACTTGTCAGTTCAGCCAGAAAGCTTGAAGTCCTGACTTCGAACATAGCTTGGTCTTGTTTGGAAATTGTGCCTGATTTTGTTTTGCATACAAATTACCAACAATGCAAAATTGGGTATAGACAGTTGTGTTTGAGATGAGTAGGCAAGCTTCCTATTTGCTAAATGCATGTCTACAATTTGAATTACTGCTACTTCATATACATTAGCCGAATAAAACACGGAGAAAGTCATAAATCTTTGCCAGATTGAAGTTTATCCAAATTCATAAATTGTTTTTGAAAGATTAGTAATGTCATTAGGTAATGCTGACAACAATACATACATAAAACTTAAAGAGTCAAAGAATTCATGTCAAACCAACAACATCAAAAGCATATTCTTACTTAATGATCTCATTAATACCCAAGCATCTTCCCACGCGTGGTGAGTTATTGGTGTATCGTGTGCCACAGGTTGATAATACCAAAAAGCATCAATACCCAAGAATAGGTTGCTATATGGGCTCTGAGAGAATCGGGGCCTTGAGGGAATTAGGATTGTATTGGGTAATGAGTGCTGACTGGGACGTATATGACAAATAGCAGAAAATGCTAGAGCAAAGCCACCTCCTTAGCTCCCCCTTTTTCGAAGTATATGATTAATTTGCTTGAACACTGAGAAATTTGATCTATAAGAATTCCAGCCTACAGCATCAAATTTGAATGCTTACTTGAGTCATTGCGTCAGAGCAGCCTTGAAAATCACCATGCTTTTGAATACTTCCTGAGCTGCTCCATTCCAATTTGTGTTTCATGTGTGTGTGCGCTGTAAAAATCGTAAAGCTGCATTAGCATTAACTAGAATTATTTGTTCTTCCAAGTACGAAGCCAAAAAGGAAATGCAAATGGGGCAGGAATGGAAATACAACTCAAAGTGTAAGGAGACATGGCTTTCATGATAAATAAGATTGGTTCTTTGGAAATAGAGATCTTGGAAATTTAAAACCAGTATGTCTCCAGCTGATACATTCAAGGCAGAAATGTAAAGCTTGAAAGGGAGGATCAGTGTATTAGAACAAGAGAACAGTGTCTTAAAAGGAACAGCCCTCTTCATCCTCTACAAAGAAGATCCAAAACTTTGAATGTAAAATCGAGAAACATAGAGAAGAAACAAGGATGTGGGCAGAGGTGGTGATGACAGTGCAACGACACCTATAAATGAAATGATTTCTGCTACATTGACTGAAGACAGACTTAGAGAGAGTAAAGCTCTCAGTTTCAGGGTTAGAGATGTGGAATACAATAACGATGTCACGAGAGAAGCTCTAGTCTTCCTTGAGAATACGACTTACAAATACAGGTATGGGAATGCAAAAAAGGATAATACTACAATATTGATCTGTTTTTTATTCACTAGATAGTAGTTGTATTGCTCTTAGGCAAAAAATTAAACTCAGACGAACTAAGCTTTACATGGATGATCACCTCATCATTATTAAAGATGCCAAAGATTCAGGTGGGTTACATCTAGAGATGGCAAACCTACTTTCACGGGAAAAACTCCACCTTCTAGCAGTGCATAGGGAATTGGGACCTCAGGAGGTTCATCCATCATGGGGTTCCAACCCTATCCTTTGCGTATAGGTTTGTGATATTGTACTGGTATACATTCATCGTCTACTATGGGAGATTTACTTCACTTTATTTCTCATGGTGATATACTTCTCGTCATTTAGAATCATGACAGTCAACTTAGAGGTTTACCGGTTTTCAATGGTTTCAGTTGGTTTTCAGTGTTCAGAGATGAGATATACTTCTCGTCATTTCAATGAGTCAGTTGGTTTTCAGTGCTCAGAGATGAGATGAGATCTCAAAGTGGCAGAGGTTCACGGGGGGTTGCTTGTCTGTTCGGAGATTCATTGTCAGAGATTGTAAAGGTCTGGATACGAATTTTGGAGTCTGATAGTTCCCTTTGGAGACATCTACTTTCATTTATAGCGGTAGTGATACCCCATTTGATAGGATTTTAGAAGGCATTGCTATTCTTTCAGACGGGCTATGTTTTGGGCAATTTCAACTCAAGGACTGCGACTAGACAGACAACTTTCTATGACGCTCAGGTGGATCCTTTATGTATTTACACTCTTGCTTGTATAGCTCTAGGCATTGTCCATTCTGCAGACAGTAGAGATGGTCCAGTTACTAGATATGGGGAGTTCTTACTATAGTTGGGTGAGGCGCATGAGCTAGTCATTTATAATGGCTTATCCAGGTGGCAATTGTTAGGAAGTTTTATTTGTCATCCTCATAGCGGTGGCCACAGTGTGGTGGATTATGTTTTGGGGCCTCCATACTTTATGGCTCCTACTTTCACCATGTACTGTCTCTTTCCCAACTAGGTTGTACAGAAATTTAAGAATTAAGGAAAAAGAAAATTTGTCTTCTTAAGAACACTTGGTATAATGCTGAATCTTGGGATCTTCATCTTTGTGTTGCTTATGAGAATTAATTTCCACATCTTTGAAGTTTGGAAGCATACACAGAACCAATATCATTTTATGTGTGTCAAGCAAAATCTGCTCATAAACACAGAAAATAAAAGACTTAATAATTTTTCTTTTAGTTCCTCTTCTGGTGCTTTTTCGCGTGAATTCGTTCCCGGTTAATACCTGTGTTCATGTGCTAATACTCTCTCTCTCTCTCTCTCTCTCTCTCTCTCTCTCTCTCTCTCTCTCTCTCTCTCTCTCTCTCTCTCTCTCTCTACCAAACTCACCCACCTAATACCAAGGTCACATTCTCATTCAGAAATATTGTGTCTATGGCTGAAAGAGCTTAATAATATATGGATAAATCACAAATGTCAACCTTCCATTTCAAAAGGAGCCCACTCTTGATTGGCTTCAGGAGAAAGCTCTCCACAGAATCTTTTAAGCGGCATGCCCTGGATATTGGAAGCCCCTGGCAGCTGATCTTCTTCGTTAGCTCGTTTGCTGCCAGCTGTTTTTGCTTTCTCCATTTTCCAATTGCTATTGTTTGGAACTTCAGAATCACATAATTCCTTGAAAACAGTCGCATTTTTTTTATTCAGACCCATAGTAGGATCAAGCCAGTACTCGACTGATTTTTTCCCTTCAGAAACTAGCTTACTTGGGGTACCTTCCTGGGACAGATTGATATCTGAATTTGTATTAACTGCTTCAGTCTCTGCTGAACTAGAATAGCCTGCACAACCTTGATAGCTTGGGGCCAAGTTCTTGAGTTGATGATCCTCTGATGCTGAGAAATCTGCTTGCTCATCTAATAACGGATCAGATTTTGGGTGAGGAGAAGTTTGAGGGACTGCTTTTATTGGAGCGCTTCCGAAATCTCTTGTAAATTGAGGAGTGAAAACTGCAATTGCAGCAACAATGTCGGTTGACTTCAAAGAGTTTGGAGGAGAATTCTTCATTTTACCATGTTCATCCTCCCACACATGGTGAGTTGGTGTATCATGCTTGTGATCCCATAGGTCGATAGCACCAACAAGCATTTTACCATGTGCAGCCCAACGTCTCTCTTCCTCTCTGCCATGGAGATTGTGTACCATGTCCAGATGCTGCTTTTCAACTTTGTTGGTTCTCTTTTGATCTCTCCTATCGTGGTTACTTTCGGTTGAATGCTGCTTCGAATCCAATATTTTCTTTTCAGAAGGCTTGAGATGGCTATTCGGCAATTGATACTCCTTTTCTGGCTTGCTGTGTAAAGAACTGGGCAAGCTTGGATTCGTCTTTGTAAATTGCTCTTTTTCAAGGCAACTGTTACCCGCAAGCATTTCAAGATCTTCATCAGTCATACAAAGGGAATACTTCTCATAATCTTGGAGATCGGCTGAAAAAGCTGATGCACTTCTTGCAAAAAGCTCCACCTCTGATGTTCCAGTTGTTTCGCCATCAAGCTGAATTTGGGGCATATAAAAAGTTTGCGAGCCCCTTTGAAGGCCTTTTACAGTATCCTGCGTAGCTAGTTTGTTGTGACCCAAGATGGCTTTTTGATCACAAATCCAAGCACAACCTTTTTCAAAGTCTACGTAGCTGTCGATGTCATTCTCAATAACTTCTTGATCAGATAAGTCCAGCGCCTCCATCGGAGTGATTGGCAGAGATGAAGTTTCTATCGTGCCATGAGATGGCAAATCTAATCTCCCAGTTGGATGAAGTCCATCTGTCCATAATGGATTCTTGTAGATGGAGAGACCGTGAGCACTTGGGCGAGTCAAGATAGCTTTTTCCTGCCAGGATCGTTCATGACGAAATTTTGTCAACTGGCAATTTTCTATGCCATGTTTCACCCTGAATTCAGAAAGTTGTCCATTATGTATTAGTTCATGGCACGGCTCTCCAGCCAACATCTCACATTCACCGCTTTCCGAAGGACAATTGCATTCCTGTCCACTCTCATCAATTCTAACTTTTTGTGAATCTTGGCCGTAGTCATTCAGTCTATTAGCCACGTCTCTGCTCTCGAAACCAGTATGAGCACTACCGAAAGAATGTTCAATAGAATGGTGGTTCACTGGAATCCATTCATGTCTGAAGGAATGCTTCACTGCTTCAACATCGTGGGTGTCAATGTTGGAATCGGGATTCCTAGAACTTACAAGTAAATCCACTTTTGAAGGACTTTCACAAACTGCAGTACTAGTAGAACTCTCACTAGAAATTTTGTTCACTATACCTGATTGCAGACCAAAATATGTATTCTCTTTGTCGTTCTTGATGAGTATTTCTGTACTTAAACTGTCCTTGTTGTTTGCAGTACTTCCAACACAAACATCAGTTTCTCCGTCTATAGTTTCACCTGCATGACTATCAGATCCAGTTAGCAGAAACCTTGATGCTGATACTTTGGTTGGAACAATGGATTCAGGATAAAACATTTAGAAAGATCCTTCCCTATTTGAACGTCAAAACTGAAAAGTGTGAGGATGTAGTTAGTGTGCTTCAATAAAGTGTATTGTCTTGTTTTCTAGCAAGAGAAGATTCAAAATGCAGAAGTTTCCTCCTTCGATTATCTAGCTTACTGCGCTCAGCTGTGTCGACGTCAAATTCTGTGCCACATCTGGACTCTAGAAAAGAGTGTTTCATTTTGAGCAAGCACACCCTTACAAATACCTCGACTATTTAAGGCGTTTCACCCATAAAGCACGACCTTCAACAACTAAAAAGTTTCGACCTGAAATGTCACTGATTTGTTGTAGGTGCTTTTGGAAATTTGAGTGTTTCAGACAATCTAGAATCCTTTTCAGTGGGTGCACTGACATGCTCCACGGTCAGCTGTTGGATACCGCCTAGTAACGTATCAGATTGCCTACACTCTGGAGTATTAGTATCAATATAAAAGCAACGGTTTTTCTCCCTTTCCTCCATTATTCCTGAGAATTCCATTTGTGGATGTATCATTACTGTTTTCTGTAAAATTTTAAGGTCCGTGGATGACCTACCTTTAAATGCTGAAGGTGTAGCCTTTGCTCCAGGATGTCCTTGTGTTTCATCTCCGCAGTAATGATGAAAGACTGAAAGACTGCTGAAAGACTGAACTTCTTCAGCTGAAGACGACTTTTGATAGTCATAACTATCACCACTGGAAACATAAGAACTTTCATCGACATGGGCACACTCTTCTTCTTCGTCATCATCATAGTAGCCATCTTTTGTACCATACACGTTAGTCGTGTCACGATCATTTTCACTAATTCGAAAAATCGTCTTCTCTTTATTTTCAGGTCGATTTTGAGCCTCCACTTGCGCATGCTCACTCTCCCCTGTCTCTGCTGCCCAGACCTTGGCATTCGCAACTGGTGTCACTTTTGCTCCTGAAAAATTCAGCCACTTCAGACTTTTCCCTACTTCGTTAAAGATCTCAAATGACCTACCTGTACAAAATCCGCCACAATTTTTAAAGGAAGTGAACGAACCCGAGTCCCAGACGAAAGACGTTCTTTCCGAGTCAGTTGAAGATGTCAGTGAAGGCGAGTATTTTGGATGTTCTGGACTTTCGCAACATTGCATGGCCTGAAGACATCCTTCAGATATTTCTCCTCGAGGGATTTTCTGTCTTAGATAACCTTCAGGTCCTTCAATACAGTTCAAACCTTCACCAAAAGAAGATTCAGATAGCTGTTCTTCCTTTGTATCAGTTTCCCAAAACGTAAGGGATCCTTCATTTTCTAACGCATATGCTTCGGTAGCCAGAATTTTTTCTTTTGCATGATAGCTGTTTACAGCTTTTAAGTTCTCACCTTCAAGAGGGAAGGAGAAGACTTGAGCTGATTCTGTCATAGCAGGACAAGGAATAATAGATGAAACTCTATCAGTCGAACCCACAGAATCGGTCATAATACTTGAAACTTTTTGTTCGCTGTTGCCATTGTCCCAGTAATACTTCAGGTCCATAGGCCAAAACAGAGGTTCATCTTCCTGAGAATTTCCTAAAAAATCAGAAAAGTTTTCTGCAGCGCTATGTTCACAAGTTTTCCCCTCAAGATAGTTTATTAGTTCTTTTGTAGGGTTTTGCATATTGGTAAGAGAGAGACTACAACTTTCATCCTGCGTCAGTAACCCTTCTCCAGAAAGGAACTGGTTATTTTCCAGTAATGTTGGATATTGTTGGAGATCCTCGTGAAGAGCAGGAGGATTTTCCTCTAATTCGTGGGTTATATAATTGCCAGGAGACTGGTAAAATGAGTTGAAAGAAGCATCCACGGTTCTCGTATTTTCAGCCCTTTCTAGTTGTGAGACAAATTGGTCATTTGGTAAAACAATAGAACATTGTTGCTCGGATGTTGAGTGTTTCTGCTGCAGATTATGACCTATCAAACTTACCTCTGAATTCCTAGATAACTCAAGATTTTGTTCAGGAGTGAGTAATGTAGCATCGTGTATGGAATGCTGTTTCACATCGTGTTGCCTGTCTAAAATTTCAACCAAATCTTTGTCTTTCAAAACTACACTAGAGCCCAATTTGGGTGCAGAAGCCAACACAGAATCTTCTGTTGATAATCCTCCCGGGTATTTTGGGCTCCAGAATTTTGCATCTGATGATAAAGCAGGGCTGAATGGCTCAGCAATTGCAAAAAATGCAGCGACATCTGCTACCGAAAAGTTTCCTGACAAGTTTAAATTTATCTCACTCATTGAATCTTCTAATCTATTGCAAGTATTCTCGCCGATGACTTCTTGCTGCTTGACACGAGGGGAATCTAAACATGCAGCCCCACCGAAACAATACGACTTTACATTATGTGTCTGTGATTCTTTACAGTCAGTCCTCAACACAGTCTTTTCTCCAGTTGATGATATGTATGGTGAGGATGAAACAAATCCCGCAGGCATTTCTGCTTGGGAATCAACTTGCTGTCCTTTGTCAAGAACTCTGTTCAAATATGTAGAGCTGTCCTCATCAAAGTTTCTCAAATTCAAGCCTATCAGTTTCTCAACCCAGAAGAACTGATTATCTGCATTAGAGGAATTGTTCACAACAGCGTTTGCACTCTTGTCTAGGCTATTGGTCCTCTGACATGGTCTGCTAATTGTAAAATCTTGTTCGGATGCACAAAGCTTGCCAATGCTGGAAAGTTGATCAGGTTTTCGGCCTGGAAGAGTGTCTGGATTGGGTTTCAAAACTGGAATGCAGGTGCTTGCTGATGGGCTGAAGTGGGCAGAGATCAAGCTCAAAGGTTCTTGGACGCAAGAGGTACTTAAATCTTCGGATGGACAACTGCAAACCGTGCTTATGGGCTTTTCGCCGTTCGTTGCTGGCATCGCGGAAAGTGGAATTTTTAAGGTTTTCTTAGCTGGAAGGAACGTGTTCTTCTCCACAACGAAGTCAGGGTATTCTTCAGGAAACTTTGGTACTGTTGCTGTGGTTTGACTGCTACTCACCTGTACGGCCATTAGCATCTCATAATCTTTGCAAGAAGCGACGTCCATATGGGCTTCAAATGGGAATGCAGCTGGATTCACACAATTAGCCCAAAATAAGTTTCCTTCCAAATTGTTCTCGGCTTTAGTATTTTCAAACAATCCATCTGATGGCCCTGAAGTCAACCACGACGTGGATGAATCGCCTAAGGAAGTGAGTGAGGAAAGCTGCTGTAGTGATGCACATGCAGCTGAATCATTATAGTTGCTGACTGAAAGATATGACAACTTGCTGGATGAGCTGAAAGCTGAAGTCTTTTGTTCCTTGAGTTCTGGCCTCGAAATCAAGGTAGACTTATTGGGATCTTGTGAATGCTTCTTGGAAAAGTTGTGTTTTTGTGAATCAATTCCGGAGGACGACTTCTTTACCTGCGAAGGCTGCTTATCCAAGCTCTTAGGAGGACCATGTTCTATTGCGTCTGTGCGATTATTCTTACCGATGGACTTTCGTAAGAATTTCGATGTTTGTTCTGGAACAACTTTGTTTGATTGTGTAATGACATTTTTTTCCTGGGAAATGAGTTGGCAAAAGGTGGTGCTACCAATGGCTTCACTGGTAGGCAAAGTGTCGAGCAAAGAACGACCCTCTAGTTCTGAAGATTGTGTGGGGTGATCGGAACTATTGCACTCACTAGTCAATACTTGTGGCGACGATGAGATATTCGTTATAGCAATTTCAAGATCAGAAGCAGTTGGTTTCAGCTTGTTATCTTTCAGTTTGGCAGATGAAGACTTACTTGAAGTGAAGAGCTTTTTCGCCGATGACGTAGCAGATATTGTGTTGGTAGCTTTCTGGGCTCCAATTGGACTGGCAAGATGTTGCTTCTTGAGTGGCGTTAGGCGGGTAGGTTTTACACAAGCCTCGCTTCCTTGTTGGACACGAGTGGATCTGCGATCAAACGAAGCCTTTTCCGCTGGAGCTGGATGTGTAGAGGAGACATTTCCTAGGACAAGGGTTTGTGTGGTAGAAGCTTGCTGTAAGGAGTGATGAAGACGTTCTCTCGAAGAGATGCCTGGAGGTGATTCGTGGCAATATTTGGACTGATATGAGAGATCTCGAGAGCCTTTCTTTGCTGAATAAGAAGCCATGATTGTATATCTTATGCAAGCAAGCTGAGGGGATCGTGTCCATTGCCAAGAATGATATCACCATGAAATAGGTCTTGCATGCTCACTTCTCGTACTTGAAAGAGAGAATCTATACCCTTCATGAACCCACAAATTTACATTGAGAAGTGTGGACGAAAGAATGAACAAAAAATTAAGGGATCTTCCTCTAAGGTTTGTAGCAGAGCAAGATACGACAACAAATGATTGCACCATCTCGCCCTGCTACGTCGTATCTCCAACCTTCCTTCCTTGCTGGCTTAGTTACCGAATTAGACTAGTTATGAAGTCAGGCTCAAACTTAGCAGCTGCTACACCCTTCATCTTCTATCCAGATTGTTGGTTACAGTTTTTTCCAAGCAATCAATCAATGCATGAACAACTCTTAGGAAGAAAAAGGAAAAAAGATGAAACCCAATTCAATCACAACACACATTCCTCATCATAGTCTTACTCCAATATACCTCCACAGCCTCCCTCATAATTTTGCCGACGCAACTGCTCCAGCTGCGTTGAAACTTATTCTTTTCCCAAATCCCCATCTTTGCTACAAGTCTTCTTGATCAGTCACTGCAGCATATCCATCATCAAACTAAACCCATAAATCTGTTATACGAAGCATCCATCAGTTCTCACTGTCAACAGAAAGTTGGCAAGAGTAGTTGAGGATGCATCTCTCTATCTTTCTTTACTTTCTCAACAATGCATGATATACATGTATATATTCTGCTTTGCTTCTTGTTGCCCAAATTTGAAAAATATAGAGGAGAAAAGCGGTCAATTCTCGGGATTCGTTGTCTTACGAGAATAAGAATAATAAAATAATGAGAAATGGTGCATGCCAAGAACGTTTTGATTAGACTCTCTAGGAAACAAGATGGCTGGCCATGTATGTATGACTTGAGCCTTTGGCTAATTTTTTTTCTCTCCTCTTGTGAACTTAACCCCCTCACGTTGTCCCAACCTCACTACCTCACTAGGCGGAATAAGGGGTTCAATTTCCATACCTTATTCGCTCAACTTTCCGTACCTTTAGTATATTGCCATTTGTCACATGAAAGGAAATCTTTGGCCCCTCTCGTGGCAGAAGGGCCTTGGACTTGAGCCACAACCTTCCACACCTTTGAGTAGATTGCCAATGGTGTGACGGAAGTAAATTTGCAGATGGTCACACGGAAGTAAATCTTCGGCCCCTAGAACATGGCCCCTTCTGTTGACGGAAGGGCCTTGGACTTGAGCCACAACCTCGCCCCTATTGTGTTTTTTTAAAAGTATGTGCAAAACTACATATTTTAGAAAAACCAACTATTTTGTAAGATTGTAAGACTCTATGTCATTAGGATGAGTAGGCTAGTAAGAGTGTTAATTTCAAGACCAACAAATTTTGGGTAAGAGCGTTCGAGCCGCATGTTGCATCGTTGACATGCTGGAATCTTGAGCTCCCTTTTTTAGACTCTACCAATACTTGACGCATAATGTATACTTGTATAAATCAAACCGGTTCAAATAAGTCGTAGTTATAACCCGAAAAAAAGGTTCAAAACAAAATTAGATAAATCAAAACCTAGAAGGCATATTAATATATTATTGGACAAACTATGCAGGTTGGCCAATTTAGGAACTACCTACAACTTTTCTTTATGCAAAGTAATTACAGTCTAACCTACACTATGAAGGTTTACTTGTGGCAAGGTCTTTTTCCACTATTTAAATTGCTTTTCATGTTTGTGTAGTGTGATGAACATAGATGATTATATCAATTTTAGCCATCACATTAAACATCATATGTGTGGGAGGGACCCAAATATTACTCAGAGAGTTCAAAACTCAATGCTCGACAATTTTCATGTGAGAAATGCTATCTAGGATCATTTAAATCCTTAAGGAATTGACCTTAGATATAGGGGTTTGAAAATTTAGAAATCATTTGCTTATGTAGCAAGCATGCGAATCCGATGCTAGGATGTGTCTTAAAGATAGGTATCTTGATAATCATTGCCTTGATGTGGACATGCTACTTGCCACTAATGTGATGATATTTGATGTGGCTTGCTGACAGCAACCTTGACATTAGAATGTTTATGAGAGTTTCTTTAAGAGATACAAAATTTTCATGACTAGTCTTAATATATCTTCAAATGAGTCATGGACTTAACAATATATGATGAAGCCTTAATGAATGAAAGCTTTACCACTTGTGTTTGGACACATTATGAACTTTCTTTTTGTTTTAGGAGAACTTGCTATGAGCCTTTGGATAAACATGTTGTAAAAATTGTTTTCTTTACCCGAAACATTGTATGGACTTTTGTAGGAACATGCTAGAAGACTTAGTTTTTTCTTCAAAGAATATGTTATAAACAAGTGTATGAAGATGTTATTAAGCTTGTTTTTCTTTTGTACTATAGATCCATGGATATCTTTATGAATACCATAAAGCATTGAACACTTGCAATGGTACATTCTAGATGGAGTTACTACGAAAAAGTTATGTTTTTGTATATTCAACGATGAAATCATTACGTTGAAGAAACTTTAGTCATATTTGAGATTGAAAGTGGTTGAAGTTAATCTTGACTTTATATTGATTTCCATAAAGGTAGTGAAGCCATTTTTGCACCACATATATTAATGCTAGCCTCTTCATAACAGGTACAAAATCACACTTCTTTGTCATTGAATTTTCTTATTTCATAAGTGATAACTCTAGGCTATGTTCGGAACTTGCCTCTATTCCTTTTCCACAAAGTGTCTAGCTTTACCACGACAGGTTTAAATTCAATGCTTATCATAGGCTTTTGATTGCATCTTGTGCCTTTTCTTTCCAACCAAATTTTTTTGGCATCAATAGATCAGTCAAGGATAAGCCTTCAATGAATAATGTTTGATAAATTTGTTGTGGAAGGAGGCTAATTTTGAGAATCTCCGTAGTAGTGGAAAAGTCTTCTCGAGTGCCAACTGATTTGTCATAGTTTTAACTAATTTGCCTATCGTGGGATTCGTTGACAATGACTGAAGTGATCGATAATTTGCATACCTTGTGCAGACAAATTGAAAGTTTTTGTTGGTTTGTTATCATTCAAGCACAAAATTTTCATAGAGCGTGAATTGATCTGTTGAAAAGTTTTTTTCCAATCACAATTTGAATAAGTTTGTGAGAGAGACGACTGATTAAAGATTTGTGTGTCCAAACTTTGTTGACACATTTACAACCACATTTGGATGTGGGCAAGCTAGTCGATGGTAGAGGCTACCTTGAGAAGTATTTCCCGTCGTATTTAGAAGAATAGGGTGTATGTACTGTACCGATTGCAACTACCTAAAGAAGATCTCTCACTTGGCAGCGGTCGTATCAAGTAAGTAATAATCATATGAGGGCCCAAACCTATAATTGGACATAGGAGCACAAGCATGGTGAATGACTACTTTAATGCAAGAATAGGAGGTCAATAGCTCAATATAGGTTGCATGGAAATCCTAGGGAGAATATTCTCTCTCTCTTGGAGAAAATATATCCTATGGAAACTCGCCCATCTCCCTAGTGTGAATTCAATTTCTTGAGCCAGTTTCTCCTCTCCTCTCTTGTATTCTTCATTGTGCCTTGGGGGTGAATTGGTTAGGGTATTGACTAGCCTCTCCATATTGATTGAGTGGTTCATGCTCCACAGGTTTCCTTTTGGTTTGCATGTGACAGGATTCTTGAAGATCTTCACTTGCGATCGTTATAGTGGTATCAGCGCAAGGTTCACATCAACCAGGAGGTGGGGATTGAAGATCTTGGATTTTTGCAGTTTCTTTGGTGTGTCTCTTTGCTTATTCTTCCAGGTGGTGGAATTCATATCCAAGTAGGTGGCTTCTCAAATCCTTGGTGTACTTTCAGCCTAAAGATCATAATTGTGGATTTGCTCCATGAATTTTCATGGAAATCATAGGATTTTTTATGGATTTAGTGAATTTTTCACCCTATGTAGTATCCCGTGTAAAACTGCAGTGTCGCCTGTCAGAAACCGCGAGTAAAAATGTAAATTGTGGTGACAATTAGTTCAAATATGCAGACTGTTAGAAAACAGTGCATTTTTTCTGTAGGTTGCATTTGAGAGAGTAGAATCAGAGAAGGAAGAAGGGCTGTTGGGATGAGTAGGAGTTAGATTAAATTCCAACACTCCCCCTTAAGCTAACTACTATTAATCTGATCTACGATTGAGATTTATCATTTTTACTAAGTGTAGCGCAGGCATCTCAAAGGGATCCGGGAACCACGACTTAGCTTCCCAGCCTTCAACTCTTGCCATCCAAACCCACTTGACATACAAGCAGCCAACTCGCCAACAACGATCAGACTTAACCAACTTGAAGTTCCTGAAAACCAACATTGAGATCCAATCTGGCGCCATGCCAGATCGGGGGTCCCGATGTGGGTGACTTTCCTCCAAGCAAGCCGCCTGACATACATCAAACTTAACCAACTCGAAGCTTCGTTACAAACGAGTAACATCCAATCCAAGCAAGCGGTCTGACTTACATCAGACTTAACCAACTGAAAGCTTCATCAACAGGTAACGTCCACCCAAGCAAGCCATCCAACTCAGCCAACAGGTTAGAGCCCGTTCCCCAAGAGCTTAACCCATTCACGTTCAAGCAAGGAACACTTAGAACCACAAGCCGCGACAGATATGGAAACAACCAGTTCCTAGACCAAACGCTGGCGCCACGGACCGAAAGGTCCCGACGGCATACCGCTGACGTCCCGGGATACGACCCTCAACTATGTGCCAAGTTAAAAATTTGGAAGCGGCCTTACAATTGGCGCTTTTACCTAACACTGAAACCCAGAAGGTAATCAGAGTCAGTTTGAGGAAAATCCCACTTTATTGATAAATGTGAGAAGGTTACATTTCAAGTGTGTGACCGACCCTAGTCTCCGGGGCGCTAGCATGCCAAGGCGAGAGCCATGACAACATTCCAACAAGGGAGGCTGAGACTTGGTTGGAGCTCGCCCTGAGTCGCAACCCACACTCCCCTATAGTATTGGTGTGATTCGGCACCCCCCCCCCTCATACCAAGCACTCTACCCAAGCTGGTGAAGCACGTTTTTCTCTCTCTAGAATTTTCTCTTTCTAGAAAGTCATTTTCTCTCTCTAGAATTTTATTGATCCACGAGCTTCCTTTAATCATGCCTAGATCGTGTGAGGTGATTGCACATCGATCTGAGCTTTGTGGACTCCGCTAGAACCGATCAAAGATTTTCAGCCATAGGAACTTGGCGCCGGCTGGATTCTGGTCATAGTGGCGCCGGGAGCGACGCCGGCGCCTTTGGCGCCGAGAGCAGCAGGGGCGCTGTTGGCGCCGGGGACATAGCTGGCGCCGATGGCGCCGGAAGTAAAACTTGTAAAGGTAGCTTTACAACATCCACCCCACCTTTATAAAATCTGATGTCCTCATCAGATGTCAGATTAAAATAAAGGTGTCTCCCAATTAAATAACTATACATTTAAGCTACTTGGCACAGTACTCAATTTACTGTCCACTTTTTATTAACATTGAAGCTGGCACACCACAAGTCGGAGGCTCAGCTCTTTGTACTGAAAGATTACATAACTTGAAAATATATCTTTGTTTGGGAAAAGCGTAGATTTGATATCACTTTCGTAAAACCCAAAAACCTTATTAATTGGTGACAGAGGCCTTTCTTTGAAATGTTCGCCCCTGTCGCTTCTGACTTTCGACTTTGCAACTCCTTTGAGCTCCTGATTTGTCCTTGATGCACTTTGTGTTGAGCTCCCTGAGCACCAGATTTGTTCAGTTCCGCACAGGTATCAAGGCTCCCCGAGCTAAAGGATTTATCGTTTGATTGCCCACTTTATGGTCCACTCCGTGCCTTGTTGCTTCTGCACCTTGATTTCTCTCCTTGTCCCAGCCTGATCTTGATACTTTTCTATATTGGCTCTTTAAGGTAGACAAAGATTGAGTACTCTACAATGCACCTCTCACGTAGCTTGAAGTAGCTCTTTGAATCAGCCCAAATGTAACCATTGACCTCGTGGAAAGCCAAAGGGTCGCACCAGTTTGATCCGCATCCGAACTATCTCTTCGCGTTTGTTTGAAACACCATGTCCGTCACGCAAAACTTGACTTTCACAATTCCATCACTGGTCAGTTGCCTCATAGTCAAAACAAGAAGTGTACATCGAGCTTGGCTTCAAGTAGCTCTCTTTGAATCAGACACATGCACCCAGAGTTTGCACTAGTCCGATCTCAACGCGAACTGTCCCTTAGCGTCCGTTCGAAATACCAAGTCTCTCATGCAAGACTCAACTTTCACAGTTCCTTCATTGATCAGCTGTCTTACACGTAACACAAACCAGCGTACTCATATGTTTTCTCATCATTGCTGGTCCAGAGAAAGCCTAAAACAAACTTTCCTTTCCACAACAAAAACTTGTCAACTTATTAGGTCCAAAGTTTGCCAGTCTCCTCGTGTGAGTATGGCTAGGTCACCTTGAATTTGCCCCCATTTGATCAACTTTCATTCAAAATTTGCCCCAAGAGAGAGGTGTGTGTGATAGTTTCCCTCCAACTATAATATCAGCTGATCGGACTGAGAGTAGAGTTCTTCGGACAAAAAGCCTTTCCAACACTTTGCTTCCCATCTGCTAGGATTATGGCTCGATCCAACTTGTTGCCAATCTCTGAAGAGGATCCTAGTCTTTCCCCTTTGAGGAAAAACCCAACTAATACTGGATATCACCCATGCTCAGTGAGTTTCAGTTCCGAAGGTGGCCGTCCCAAAATGAAGACCAACTGCTCCATAGAAGATCTCCCCTGAAATTGCCCTTTCCAACTTTTGACTTCCTGCTTGCGTCTGGTGGGCATTGTCGCAAATGAAACTAACCCAAGAAACAGGCTAGCCATCCATCCTTTGCAAACATTGAGTCGTTTCGTTGCCGTTCACGTGCGAGTACTTGAACTGCATATCCGCCCCACAGATTCTAGATATCACCCATGCTTAGTGAGTTTCGGTTCCGAAGCTGGCCATCCCAAAATGAAGACCAACTGCTCCACAGAAGATCTCTCCTGAAATTGCCCTTTCCAACTTTTGACTTCTTGCTTGCGTCTGGTGGGCGTTGTCGCAAATGAAACTAACCCAAGAAACAGGCTAGTCATACATCCTTTGCAAACATTGAGTCGTTTCGTTGCCGTTCACGTGCGAGTAATTGAACTGCAAATCCGCCCCACAGATTCTGTAGTCCTCTTTGTTTGATGGTATCAGCCTTCAAAAGAAAAGGTTCCTTCTCGAGCCATCAGCTCCTTGTATCACAAGCAATCATGCAAACCAGGCAAAGCACGAGTACTAAGACTCACCACGAATACATACAAGTAAGACACTCATGCAGGTTTACTAACAAGTAACAAAGACAAGGTCCCCCTTTGAGATGGTCCTGCCAACGGACCTTTGCCTGGCCGCGCCCATACAAATCGATCATGGAATCAGCCCACATAGGACACCCCTCTAACTATCCGTGCTTTCACCATTAAGCAGCACATTGCCTCAGTCACGCCCCACCACTTTTTGGTCGATAGCCCTTATAGCTAAACGATCGGCAGCTATCCTGCACCGACAGCTAACCACCCGTGCTTTACACCCGAATTCGAGCAGCATCTCTGTATCAATGGTTAACCCGTATAGTTCGAATATGTCGTCTCGCACCCCACAAGGTACAGACCGTGCTTTCACCTCCTAGGCAGCACTTTGCCTCATCCGTCCTACGTGCAGACAGCGCCAGGCCCGAACCGCGAGAACTGACCGTGCTTTGGTTGGAGCTCGCCCTGAGTCGCAACCCGCACTCCCCTATAGTATTGGTGTGATTCGGCACCCCCCCTCATACCAAGCACTCTACCCAAGCTGGTAAAGCACGTTTTTCCCTCTCTAGGATTTTCTCTTTCTAGAAAGTCATTTTCTCTCTCTAGATTTTATTGATCCCCAGGCTTCCTTTAATCATGCCTAGATCGTGTGAGGTGATTGCACATCGATCTGAGCTCTCTGGACTCCGCTAGAACCGATCAAAGATTTTCAGCCATAGGAACTTGGCGCCAGCTGGATTCTGGTCACAGTGGCGCCGGGAGCGGCGCCGGCGTCGTTGGCGCCGGGAGCAGCAGGGGCGCTGCTGGCGCCGGGGACATAGCTGGCGCCGATGGCGCCGGAAGTAAAGCTTGTAAAGGTAGCTTTACAACACTAAGGTAGAATGTTTATGGCTTTGTCAAAAAATCAGCCAACATATTGTCTGTATGACAATAACTTGCTACAACATCTAGGTTCTAAACTTTCTCTTTAAGAGAATGGAACTGAACTTCTCTGTGTTTAGTTCTAGCATGAGTACGTGGGTTCAGAGATAGAGCTATGCAGCTCTAATTGTCGCACTGGAGTATTGTTGGACCGATCTGTGGGAATTGCAGATCCTGCAGCAGCCTCCTCAGCCAAATGATCTCCTTCACTGTTGATGTAGCTGCAACGTATTCAGATTCTGTGGAGGACAATGAAATGCATTTTTGTTTTCTGCTGTTCCATGAAATGGGTCCTCCTGCAAGGAAACAAATATAACCTGATGAAATAATGCTAAAAAGAACAAATTACAACAAGAAAAAATGGAATGAAAATTGAATAATTTCACAGCAAACCTGAAACAACAGAATAGATGATTATAACAAAGTTATTTTAACCGATCTGTGTCATTGCTCTTTTATTGTAGATTTCTCAAGTTCACACACGTGAAAGAGAGATGTTTGATATATGAATGTTTGTCAAGCCCAACAAATTTGTCAATTTCCCACTTAAACGCAGAGCCGAAATGAAATAAACTGAAAAAAGAAACTGCTCAACATAAAAAATTAACAAAATTTAGTATAATATATTTTATTTGCAAGCAAATTTTGTGTGCAAGCCTGAGCCATGGTAGGGTCTTTTCTCTCACTAGACAAGTAAAATAGAAGAGTTAAAAGGACATAAGACAGACCCTTTTTTCTTACACAATTTTTTTAAAAAAAAAAGATAGGCTGAAATTTTTGGATGTGAAAAGGGAAGATCATAATAAAGAACAAAAGATAGTCCAATGAGTTGTATAACACAACTGAGGCCCCATGAATTTCTTGCTTTCAAACGCTACCTGCCTATCATCATGTAGAAGAACTGCCTCTATCGCCGAATCACTTGCGTCAGTTCTTACAACGTAAGGTATATCAAGATTCGCAATCTATAAAACAGGAGCTGAAGCAACCATTTGCTTGAGATTCTCAAAGCATTGGTTCAATTCATTATTCCACTCAATAGGCTCACTAGGTTGACCTCTCTTTTTCTTTTTGTTAACTCTGCCTTTAGTCAAATTATTTAAAGGTGTTGCCACTTTTGCATAATCCTCAATTGACTTATGAAATATTTGACTTCTCTAACCGTCTTCGGTATCAGCCACTCAACCACTATCTTGACCTTACTCTCGTCAATCTCCAACCCACTACGGGTGATCTTATGACCGAGGTACAACAACTCATGCTTAAAGAATTCACATTTAGATTCCTTGGCATACATCTTCTCTCTTCTGAGAATTCTCAAGACAGTCTTAAGATGCTGCAAATGCTCCTTAAGTGTTCTACTATAGATGAGGATATCATCTAAGAATACAACTACACATTGACCCAGATATGGACAAAAAAAATCGTTCATTATCTTTGAAATGTAGCAGGTGCATTCATCAACCCAAAAGGAAGCACGAGAAATTCATAATGACCAAATCTCGTCCGAAAGTCTGTCTTTTGCACATCATTAAGATGAATCCTAATCTGATGATATCTGGTTCTAAGAATTATCTTTGTGAAGTATTTAGCTCCACCTAATCGATCTACCAGATCATCCATACGAGGCAAAAGATATTTATTTTTAATAGTTACCTTAATATTCAACCCCTTGTAGTCCACACACAACCTGAAGCCTCCATGTTTCTTCGATTTAAGAAGAACAGGAGCATCCCAAGGTGACTTACTTGGCTGAATATGACTCATTCAATTTGCTTAGTAATCTCTCTGTCTTTTTTATGAGAAAATCTATAAGGTTGTCTAGAGATAGGGTGACTACCTTTATGGTCTATCGATCTGGACGACGGTATTCCATGAGGTAATTCTATTGGAAATACATCTTTAAATTTAGACAATATCTTATTCTTCTGAATTTGCTCCTGATCTAAGTCTACAGAGTTAAGAATCTTTGACATTTTACAACTACTTAGATGCATTTCAGATAAATCCAAAATTGGCTTAGCAAATAAAGAATAAGCTTCATATGGCAAATAAAAAATTTCCATTACATTAGCAAATGAACTCATCCCAGATGGATGTACAAATTTATCTCCAAATAACGTAGCTATTTCTTTACCATCCTAAAAAGAGAGAACGGGCTTCTCAAAATCTATCTCAGGATGCTTATTAAATAACCACTCATATCCTAGAATTATGTCCGTATGTACTAAATCTAAAACATGGAAATCTATTAACTCTCTATAATCTTGGATCTAAACTGGAAGTCTTGGAAGTTTAACATCCCACGTCTTCAACTCCACACCTGAAACTAGATATATTCGATATCTATGGTTACTGGCTTCAATTTTCAGGCTGAGTTTATGCACAAGACCAAAGTTAATGAAATTATGAGTAGATCCACTGTCCACTAAAATACTAACTTCATGTCCATTCACAGTGCCTTTCAAACAAAATAAATCATTTGGCAAGAATGAAGTAGTACTGAAAGAACAATCACACTCACAATTAGCTTTATTAATTTCCAACTTAAGATTTTCTTTACCTGACAACTTCCAAGTTGACTACAATGGAAACACACATTGGTCCTTCTTGCCTTTTTCTGGGACAAACGCTTCTTTTGTCTAAATTCAGATACAACTTGATCTAGTTCGTCAAAATACTTAGATTTTTTGTTACCACGAACTCTTTTCTTTCCTTTCTTATGGCTAAATCCGAATGATCCAGATGGATTAGCCTGTAATTGCTTCCTAGATGCCACCACTGTGGAATCACACGCTTTCGCGACTCGTATGCTATCATCGAAAGTTTGAAGCACATTACGCTTACACTCATTCTAATAATTTGCGAGCAGACCTAGGATAAACTGCCACAGTGCCAGTTTTGCATCGAATGAGAAAATTTTATTCCATAAATCCATAAAATCTTATAGGTATGAGTCCAAACTCCGAGTACTCATTTTGCAATTAACAAATCTTTGGTAAAAATCTGAGTCGTCCACAACCACAAACGACCTTCTGAACACTTTCATAAATTCATCCCATGTGGTAGGTTTAGGTTGCAAGTAACGCCACCATGACAAAGCTTTCCCACGGAAGAATAGAATAACACTCTCAATCTTTTGTTCTTCAAGAATTCCGTGTAGATTAAAATAACCTTAATGACTGGCAAATTTGCATATAGGTAGGCAGCATCTAACTTGACATGCACTGATTTTTTTGAAAAAATGAAATTTTTTTCGTAAATAGCCTAGTTACTAGGGAATTCGCTTTTTGATCTAGAATTTTCAAAGATAGCTACATGCAAGAAATCTACTGATCAAATCACTGATTATGCATGCAACATGCATCCAAGCATGCATACAGGTCTATCCATACATTTCCATCAACAAACAAGCACTACACTGAATTACAAACATGCATGCATCAGAACAATTCCAAATTTTGCAAATTTTAGTTCAAAAATTGCCAAACTTCAGGTGGCCATAACTTTCTCTACAGGACATCGAATTAGTCGATGTAAAACACAGTACGGAGGGAGAGTGGGTCTACAAGGCACTTGCCACATCACCTTGCCACCTAGGCTTCACACTTGCGAGCTGTAAATGGCCAAAAAACAAGTAGGAGGGCGCACCTTGGGAAGGTGGTATCATCAAAAATTGCACTCCAGCCCAATAAGCCTTGGATAGAGGTTACAAGCACTCTACTAAGGTTCATTAGAGAGGCACAGAAGCTTCTAACAGGTTTAGCAAGCAATCATAAGCTCAGATCATGCAAAAAATGCATTTTTGGCCTCCTTCAACAAGCAAGACTTCAATATGATGGTGTCTAATGCACATCTATCCAAATTGGATGCATGATGGCTCAAGGAAATCCATCGTATATTAAAGGTTCTTCTTCTATGGTTCCTGTGTGCAACCAATCTATAAAGCTGTCTTGGTCAGATCTACTTACATCTACACTACATTTGTCTTATTTGTGATTATATAAGTTCTTTATTCGATTCACTTGTTTCTTTGTGGCTTATTTCACATACAATTAATTGGTTATTTAGAGATTTTTTTCTTTGGTTAACAACTTTCTTACAAGTTGACTTGACTTCAGATACTTGGAACAATTGTACTTCAAAGTTTCTACTTGATCTCTTGTAGTGTCAACTATATTATCGGCTATTAGTAATAGTTGTCTCAAAGGTATATATTTCATGATCTTGCTTTTAGTCACATGTTATTATGTTACTTAGCACGTTATGATATTTTCTTCTGTAGCAGGGATACAATTCACTACATCTATTTCCATTAAATTGGTGAGACAATCCATAGTGCTTCCACATCAATCACTAAGTGGTTATTACCACTTTTTGAGCTTTCACTTTAAATGAGAAATTGCGAATCTGTGTGAATCTCAAAGCATTGAATAAAGTGACATGGAAGGATCACTTTTTGTTACCTTTTACTGAAAGCATTTTGGATCGCCTTGTTGGAGCGGAAGCTTATAGTTTCTTGGATGGATTTAGTGGTTACAACCAGGTTGAGATTGCACCTGCCGATCGCCACAAAACTGCTTTTGCAACAGAATGGGACACCTATGCTTACAAAGTAATGACGTTTGGACTCTATAATGCACCAAGTTCATTCCAAAGAGTAACGCAATTTGCCTTTAAAGATTATATGCAGAAATTCCTTGAAATTTACTTGGACGACTTGGGAGTTCATAGTACAGATACAGACCACATGGACCGATTGGAGAAAGTCTTTGAAAGATGCCGCAAATATCAGATTTCTCTAAATCCAGAAAAATGTCAGATATGGGTTTCTCACAGAGTGGTGCTTGGACATGTGATATCAAGAAATGGTATTGCCACCGATTACTCTAAGATCAAAGTTATTGTGGAATTGCCACCACCAGCAACAATTCGAGGAGTTTATGTGTTTATGGGTCATGCGAACTACTATCGAATTTTTATTATCTTCTTTGCGGATTTAGCACGACCCATATACAAATTATCTATTGTTCCTATTTGGACGGTAGAGGCATTAGAAGCCTTTGAAAAGTTAAAAAAAAACATTATCTTCAGCACCAATACTGCGTTCTCCAGATTGGACATTAGAGTTTCATGTTCATACGGATGTCTCAAAATACGCCATTGGATCAGTTTTGACGCAGCTAGGTGACTATAAGAAGGATTATCCTGTACGATTTGCAAGTAGACAGCTTACAAATCCAGAGAAGAATTATTCAACAACAGAACGTGAAGCGCTAGCCATGATTTTTTCTGTTTGGAAATTTTGTCACTATCTCATGAAAACGCACTTTGCATTATATACGAATCATCAACCGTTACTTTAATTGGTAAATAAGACATGTAATACTGGACGTATTGCAAGATGGTTATTATTATTGACTGAATTTGACTTTCGAATTGTGGTCAGAAAGGGGATGCAACATTATCTAGCCGATCACGTTTCACGAATTGAATTAGCACCAGTTAATACTGAAGTGGATAATGAACTACCAGATGCTGCGTTGCTCTATGTTGAAGTAGTACCTGAGTGGGCGGCAGATATTGTTGAGTACCTGATGCTAGGACAACCGAATGACTCTTTGACAAAAGTACAGAAAGGGCAATTGATTTATAAGACTCAATCTTATCAATTAATTGCAGGACAATTGTATCGTTGTGGATCAGATAATATTTTATAAAGATGTGTTTTACCGCATGAAGTACCAGATCTAATTATGTTTTCACATGATGGCATGGGTGGAGGACACGTACGTCTCTACAGATATTACTGTTCGCAAACTTTTGCAATCCGGTTGTTGGTGGCCTACCCTTCATAAGGACACAGAAAATTTTATTCAGACATGTGATGTCTGCCAACGAGCACGACGGCCTACTCGATATAATTATGAACCCTTACATTCGGTTTTATCGCAAGCACCGTTTGAAAAATGGGGATTGGATTATGTTGGTCCTATTCATCCCGCTACTCAAGGATCTCAGGCCCGATACATTATCGTCGCAACTGATTATATGACCAAGTGGGTTGAAGCCAAAGCTGTCAAAGTAGCTGATGCGAAATCTACAGCTAAGTTTCTATATGAAAATATTATAGTCAGTTTTGGATGTCCGATCGAAATTGTCAGTGATCGGGGTACACACTTTGTTAATCAAACAATAAAGTGTTTACTGGAAGATTTTTTTGTTATACACAGATTTAGTACTCCCTATTATCCCAGAGGGAATGGCCAAGCTGAATCTTCCAATAAGATTCTTTGCACCATTATGACAAAGACAGTTGAAGCGAGTCGGTCTGATTGGGAACATAAACTGTATGCAGCATTATGGGCATTCAGAACCGCTCACAAAAATAGTACAAATCAAACACCTTTTCAACTGGTTTATGGTCAAGATGTTGTTATGCCAATTGAATTTTTAATCTCATCTTTACGCATAGCAGCAACGGAACGATTAAATGATGATCAGTCTTTACAACTTCGTCACGATGCATTGCACAAATTATGTGAAACCCGATTGATGGCAGTTCATGCCTTAGCAGCAGAGAAAGCCCGCCGCAAGGCATGGCACGATCGGCGATTGCATAAGAAAGATCTGGAAGCAGGAGATCTTGCATTGATGTATAAATCCAAGCTAATCAAAGGTAAGTTGAAGTTTACTGGAGAAGGCTCGTATGAAGTGAAGGAAATCCTGAACTATGGCGCAGTAATTCTTGAGCACTTGGATGGGAAACGATTTGATACTCCGGTAAATGGCAGCCGATTATGTAAGTTTCGGCAGCTTGCTCCACCAGTTCAGCAAGCCTGATCTCAATATATATTTTTCATTTTATTTGTTTTCAATTTTTTGATTTCAGTATTTAATTTGCTGACTTTTTTTGAAAAAAGACAGTTAAAAAAATAATAAAAAAATAAAAAAATAAGAAAAGACTGATGAGCAAAAGTCAGGAAGTCATCAGCATAAGGAAACGGAAGCACAATATTTTTATGAAAAATGACTTAGAAAACCACTATTTTGGGTCGATTTGGCCAATACAGTATCAGAAACCTTCGCTGAGCTCTCGGACCGTACATCCACCTTTGATTTATCTAAATTGAAGTGGGCGAAGATTTTTAACAAGATAAAATTCAGTTTTTGAGTCAGACGAATGTTCAGTGATATGCCATTTTGGGAACCTTCGCCGAGCATCATAACGTCATTATGAACCTTTGCCGACCTGCTACATGATCTTAAAATGTCAAAAATTAGGTTGTCCATAGGTTCAGATTGTGAAAAAAAACATTTATGACAGTACTTGGGCAAAGGACCCTCCTGGGCGAAGGTTCATCCTTTGCCAGCCTTGAAAAACGTTTGTCTAATAGGTTCAGATCCCTAGAAACCTTTGTCGAGATTTTTATAGCCTATTTTCACAGTACTGTACATGCCTACAAATTTTTGTTCAGAACTGATCAACCCAACTACTATTCAGTGTAATGGACCCACCAAATTCACCTATAAGTTGGCTGAATTCGATTCATTCCTCACTTGTGCTAGCGAAGCTCTTGCGAATTTGTCTTGCGACCAAAGCCTTCCAAATTTCCTGCATTGCCTTTTAAAACATTCTCACGCAGTTATAATTCCTTTCTGATCATCATGTCTTCTACCGATACCTCCTAGTCTCCACGCTATACTATCCATCGTGATGTCCCATCTGCAACGGACATCATGATTCTTCCTAACACAAGCATGGTCACTCAGTGAATGACCCTTGCGGAGCCTCTACTTACTGCAATGGGTATTCATGAGAGAGCCTTTTCGGGACGCATCAATATGGATTTCATCACTCTTGCCTTCAGTACGTGGAAGGAAGAGAAATCCAAGTTTTACATCACCTTCCAAAGAGCCACACACAAGGTGCGCGTCACTGAGGCCGCACTTGCAACTATAGGAATATCATCCGGTACGCACGCCTCACCCAATCACAAGCACGCCAAATAGGCCATCAAGACATACATTGACCTCACCAACGATCTGCATTGGACTAATGATGGTTACCTTTTGGAAGCCAAGCCTTCCATCCACGCCGCTGCACAATTGTTGAATCATTTCCTGATGGTTGGCAACCTCAGGAAAGACCGCATCACATCTCAAATCCTTCACAGGATAGTGGAGTCCCACATCAAGTTGGCCAAAGCCCCTCTTGAACCATATAACTGGTTCAAGACTGTTTCTGGTGAGCTCAAGCGAGCTATTAAGGCCAATACAAAGTAGCAGTTCGTCGTTGGTTCTTTATTGTCTCTCTTAGCCGCTTCTCACTTAGAAAACAGAATCCATGGCTTCCACCTGGATTCTGTGCTTGCGGTTTATGAAAAGCACCAGCCGAGTCATCTCACCAAGCCTCAAGTTCTCATAGTCGTCGTCGTCTACGCAGCGAGATCGTAATTCCTGACTCGCCTTCCGCGTCACGACGTCGTACTAAGCATACCTCGTCAGCTGCGCTTCCACCCCCTACTGCTGTTCGCATTGAACTTCCCATTCCCCTCGCCTCTGATGCTTCCCTCGCCTCTGCTCCCATACAAGGACAGTCTGTGACCATTGGGCCTACCATTCCCATCACAGCTGCCCAGGCCACCTCACCCCCGCACACCGAAGCAACCTCACCCAACACACAGTTCTTCATGGATATGTTCGATGATTCCGACCCCCTTGGGGCCACCAAAATCTTTGAAATGCCTCAGAGCCCAGCACCCTTTGAACCCTAATCCCCTAGAAGAGGATTCGGGCATATCCATGAAGCTACTGTTGGTGTCGAAGATGCTAGTCAACAACCACCCACACAAGGTAGCCCAGCCACACTTTGGGTCGACACAGCTGTCAAGTCACCAAAGCAGTTCGACGCCACGATTCCTGAAGGGTTTGAAGACGAGGATATTTTGAAGAAGAAGAGACTTTGGCACCTATTCCACGCCTACCACGGATAGTACCATTAGGGTCTCCTACTGCTGCCACCTCCATGACTGTCGATGCTGGTGATGCTCTCGGGTTAGTTTCAAGCCTTGGGCAAGTGATCCAATCTATGCTGGATAAAAAAAAGGAAATGGAACAGAGGATCTCTGTTTTAGGATCTGAAAACACTCTAATCAGCCAAAAAATTGTCCAATTGGATCGAGAGGTGGAAGATAGCCAAGCAACATGAAGAAAAGGCTGAAAGCGAAAAGACATTGACCCAGCAACAAGCTGATCACTTGGAAACCTACATCAGCTCCTTGCAAAATGCCCTAACAACCGCACATGATCAGGTAGATAAGATAGTGCAAGAAGCCAAGCAACAGGTGCAGTTGTTGAAGGGGCAATTACAAATGGCCGAACAAAATCGCACACGGCTTCAAGGTGAATTGGATGCGACCACCCTTGAGCGTGATGCGTATCTGCAAACACAAATACCCGATCATCTAGTCACACCGACGGAGATTGCATATTTGTTCAAGAAAGTGGAAACATACAAAGTGGCCCTTCAGGGATTCCAAGGCCGCTTTGATAGGTTCAAAGGAGCAGCTTCAACCAAGTTGGAAAAGACAAAAGAGACCATCAATGCCTATGAACTCTCAAGTGTTGGAAGCCAGACCACAAATCCACGTCCCGGTCATGCCGCAATTCTCTCCTTCGCGCCAAGAAGCTGTACAGATGGATACAGGGGTTGATTCGAGCATGGACCAGGGGGGAGCTCCAGATCTAGCAGATCAACTGCCAACTATACCGGCAGTACAAGCGGGTCCATCCGCATCAAGGACAAATCATTTATTCAAAAGGCCCATCAGCATCGAGGACCAGATCCAGACTTTCTTAAAGCAGCATCCACATGAGTCCTCGCGTAGTGGATGGGTTCTCAAATTTAAGACCTCCGAGATCGAGGCCGGCAAAAAATTGGACAAAATACCTGCACTAGGAGAGCAGCCGACATGGAGAATCACGATTTTTGAGAAAACTCCGGAATCAATTAGGAGTTACGTCGCCAGCCCTCGCCAGTTGCGAGTAGATCTTTATTACGTGCCAATGCCGCAAAGACAATAATGGAAAGATTTGGGATTGGCTATGGATAAAATCACCATCCATATGCCCAATTGGCCAATCATCCACCAGCCTTACGGCTGGAATATTTCAGTGGATTTTCACGGGGACTTACAGGCATATCAGAGAGAGTATGTCCACTCTCCGGATCCAACAGTGCGACAATCGACAATGTTTGCAAAAGATCTAACTCTGTTGGCGTCAGTGGCAACCAAATGGGACGATTGCCTTCCTACCCTGGCATTTGATCCAAATAAGCCGATAGCCTCAGAGCAAATCAAAGATCAGCTGCCGATTGCTCGTCTGTATTTTCGTGCGGCTATGATGGGAGGCTCTTGGGAATCCCGCTTCACCTCATGGACAACTTCCAAGTGGATTGCCGAAGCCAACCGTTGTTTCCTGCCGCATAATTTGGATTTCAATACTGCATGCCTTGACTTTATGGAGAAGGTGCAGTATCATTAAATTAAGATTCGGCGCGAAGCCAATAAAAGTCCCAATAATTGCATATTGCAGGTGTCGTGGGACCGCCACTAGTTTTGGCGGGAGATACTGTTGTAGGGTTTGCGGATCCCAAGGCAACCCTAACCCTAGTTAATAAGTGACAGGGATTTGGCACCCTGTGTGTGTAAGTCCAACCCGATGATCACATAGTTATTTGATTGATTAGTTAGAAGTTAATAAAGGACTTTAGGTCTTTTTGCGGGACTTTTAATGTCGTAGGGCCTAAATGTCAAGTTAGTGAATAAAGTTGGGTTTCTCTCCAATTTTGATGGTTCCCACACTTTTTTAAATTTGAATAAAAAGAGAGGCAAGACTGGACCAATAGGAATCAGAGGCCAGGATCCTCCTCTTTACTATAAAAAGGGACCAACTCGAGTTGCTTCTCATGTTCATTTCCTCATTTCAATAAAGCAGATTGGTTTACTTTAAAAATGGATTGATGAATGTCCTTGCTCTTCCTCTCTTTTCCTCCATTTCTCATGCTTTCTTTGGATTTTTGCTAATTGTTAGATTTGATCATTATTGGGATTGCTATTTCTTATGCTTTTTGTGAGAGAGAAGAGTAAGTTTCTATCATTGTTGTGGATTTAGGGTTAATGGAAGTAGGGTTAATGGATATAGTGTTAATGGATGTTAGTGTTAGATCCTCCATTCATGTTGAAATTTGAACTATACTATCGCTCTCATGGGAACGAACCTACGCGTGACAACTAACTCCGTCTCTTTGATGCTAGATTGACTAAATCTTGGATTCAGGTTAGGCAAGGAAAGAAACCCACTACAAATTACAACTACCACCACGCATTATATAGAC
>MU835282.1:0-40342 GCA_029204225.1 Diphasiastrum complanatum | reverse complement strand
ATGGAATTTGGATGTTCTTCGTTTCCACTGCAGATGTTGAAGTTTGATCAAGCTTTACAACTTATGCATTAGTAGCTTATCTTGTGACGAATTATAGATTCATAGTTCATTCGATTCTGAGTTTTTGCCAATGAATTTTTGCTCTCAGTATCAAGTTCAGTCACGGCAGCAAATGATGCGCCAGGAAAAAGGTTTGAACCCACGTCAGAACTTCAAACTACTGTAACTAAGGGTAGTGGAACATGCAAGTCAATAAACAGTGATGGAAAAAGAAAAGGTGGTGCTCCACAAGAGGGAAAGTTTGACAGCACCAATGATGCTGCAGTCACTGTTGCAAGGCTTGATATACGGGTAGGATTGATAACGCAAGTCAAGAAACATCCTGATGCAGATTCTCTTTATGTTGAGGAAATTGATATTGGCGAGGCGGCCCCGAGAACTGTAGTCAGTGGCCTTGTGAAATTTATCCCTTTAGAAAAGTTGCAGGTGAACTCCAGTTTGTATACTGTTCTTACTATCAGAAACATATTTATAGTGGCTTGAAACATGCATATTTGCTGTTGGTTCTTCTATTTCTGCTTTGCGTCATTGTCTTAACATAGATGTGTGTATGCTTTATGTTGTACTTAAATTGTTCATATTTCTGTTAAGTTGGTTCTCTGTTTCTATTTTTTATTTAATTATACCACCAGACCTGTAGAAGTCACAAAGTGCTGGTGGTGCTTTCAGCAGAAAGTTTCCAATATAACTTATTTTGATCAGTCCATGCTACTGAACATTATGAAGGAAGGGTTTTTTTATGGTGGCTAAACTTAATGTCTTCCTGGCATTGAACAGAATAAAAAAGTATGTGTTTTATGCAACTTGAAACCGGCAACCATGCGTGGAATCAAGTCGCAAGCAATGGTTTTGGCTGCATCTAACAATGATCATACGATTGTAAGTCAGTAGTCAGCTTGTAGGTGTGGATTCTGAATAGGTCTTAATCTATGAAGTTTTGATGAACAAACATTTCTTTTAGATGAATATGATGATTTTACATGGGCGAAGTAAGGAATTGCTCTTCAGTGACAAAATGATGCAGGAATTTAGAGGAGCTTTGTCATTCTGTGGCTTTGAAAACTCATTCTGATAGAATCATGCTATGATACTAGAGCCAGATCTTCTTATATGGTTACCCCTGATGAAATTGGGACTGGAAATGCTAGGTCATAATCTCTTCCTTGTGGTATCTCCTATGAATCGTTTTTTACATTGGGCACCACATACATTTAAGTATTCTTGAAGTTGAGGGCTGGAACAGCAGGACCGTATTGCTTGATTAAGTACTATTTTACATTCTAGTGGAACTAAGCTACATCGACTGTCATTATGACTCACAGCTTGCTGGACTCTACATGTCTAATGTCCTTCAATAGAAGTGTGCCTAGGCACATTGCAAACTTGACTGAAATAAAAACTGCAAGCTGGTCTAATTGCTCCATAACACTCAAAGTCTCATTATTCGCTCCTTCCAAAGAACTACCTACGAGTTCATCTAACATATCTTTTGTAAATGTCTCAAAAACCTAGTGTACAACATGATACAAACAGTGCTCAAAGTTGAAAACCAGCTATGAAGTAGTCTGGAGACCTGTACAGGAAAGGAGAAACCACAATCTATTTGCTTTGTCTTTGCTTGGATCTTAGAAATAGGGTTTGAAGGTGGATGAGGAAAATCCCCTGGAAAAATATTCATATACCAAATGAGGCCAGATTGGTAGGCCTCTTAGAGAATTATCCATGGACAATTGGTATCGTATTCTTGTCCCTATTTTTTTTCCTCCTTTTGTCAATACAAAAATAACTAGAAGTCTTGAGATCTGTCCCACAGGGCCAAATGGATTTAACTGGATATTTAAAGAACAAAGAAAACAGTACCTCCAGACCCTTGAGCAAGTGGAATAGCTGAATCTTAACATGTCCCATGAACAAAATAGGGATGTCCTGGATCTAAGAAAAGATCCAACTGTTGTTAGATATGAGATCTACTCCAATATCACAATAGAAACTCTCGGTTGAACCCCCCTCTTTTAGGAGGAAACTTCAAAGTGGAATAACTTGACCTACAGATGTACGATTGAAAGCTGTAAAGCAATAAACTTGTGGGGCAGCAGAGAATGTAAAGATCCACACATTTTGTGCATAGAATCGTTTTTGTCATTAATATAGCATTTCCTTACTTTGACTAGAGTTTCACTTGCAAAATCTTTTGATAAAAAGCTCTGACTGACGAACTTGAAAGTTTTATGAGCTTGTGGAACAAGGAATGTGAATATGCAGCAATTTGAAAAGAATCTTTCAGTAGAGGTTTGACCAAAACTTTGAATTGTTGCATTTGCTACTCCAATCCACTATTCCTCATCAGGGTTATGCTCCTACTGATGGTCTCCATACCATTGTGCTGCACTGGAGTCTCTATATTTTTGGTCCTTCCTACATGAGCCCAACTTTTGACAGATGTGGATTCCTCTAATGTGGTTGGTCACTTTGGCTTCCAAAAGTTCCTTGCTTGCCACAAGTTTAATGTGCACATATTTCAGCATCTACATTTTCGCATCTATGTTTTTATGATCTTTTGTAAGACGTCGATGATTTGTTGCAGTACATTCAGCCTCCTGTCATACCGATCTATGCCCTAACCATAGTATTTGATAGAATGCTGTACTATTTAACATGGTGTATGGCAATGTGCAAGGCTAAATTACTATTATTGCCAGTTTTGTCATTTGGAGGCCTCTTCCTTATTTTAAGGGAGTTCCTTTTTCTTCTTTCTACAACTTGGAACAACATTGGGCCTAAGAGGTGTTGCGATTTCCTACACGGGGCCTTAGTCCTTCACACTTTTTGTATCCTTCAGAGCCCCTCAGTTTCATATGACATTTGGCCTTCCAAGTTCCCACGACTCTTGGTGGTGGGTGACAAAGTATCCATAGATTAAAGAGTGATTGTATAGGTATACATAGCCATTCCCCGTTGGGATTTCATTCATTGTACCATCAGCTATTGGTTATTTGTTCATTCAGCTATTTGAATCTTCTCTCTTGTATTTTCTCTCTTTGATCCGAACGTCTATTACAGCTGCGGCTACCCTTGGAAAATCAAGTCCATTACAGGGATGGGCCATAACTATTCATAGTAGCTTAACTGGAAGGTCAGCACACAAACACTTCTCATGCGCAATATAAAACTAGAAGCATGTGCACATCACATGTAAAACTAGATGCGTGTGCACATTGCATCCAAAAATATTGATTTCTCTTTACAGCGCACAGCACCAAAGTTCAGAATAAGCATATCACTTGTAAAAATTCTTCCAAAAATATTGATTTCTCTTTGCAGCGTGCAGCACCAAAGCACGGAATAAACATATCAAATGAAGGATCACTAGGTTTGTTCAGGACATGCATAATGCTGTTCATAAGCAAGCAAATGAAAGTTAATTCAAACAGCAGATTCAATCAGTTGTGAGTGAGTTAGAGAATGGCGGATTTGATGGCAGGAAGAGCGATATTCTTCCATTACTTTTTTCCTTTGTTAAAAAATACGTTTTTTTTTTACAAAAAAATCTGGTCAAGTTCTGGAACGCATTTTGTTCCGGAACGGGCAACTATGGTCTAGGTTATAGCTTTGTAATGGTATGAACACTCCAGGAAGGAAAAGGTCTTGATAAACACTGTAAGCTGAGTAACTCACGTGCATTCAGCAACTGTTGCTGGGATTTGTAACTCAGTCTATTTTGCTAGGTTTTAAATAGCTCAAATCTGCTGCTGCAGTTGTTTGAGTGCATGTATTTGAAGTCTCTTGAAATCTACAATAGCTTGTGCGAAGGAGCTAGATGTTTACAACTCTCTAGTGTTGCAAATTAGCCTAGTTGTCCAGTGTATCATGATGGTGCCTTGAGGTGCTTGGAATATATCTATAGATGATTGTTGTTCACATGCTGAATCATGGAATTTCCTAGTAATGTCTGACATCTCTGAATGACATCTTTGTTTTTCAAGAAATATCGTTGTTGCCATATCAACTATTTACTGGATTACATTCCTGTCAGTTGATATTTTCTATTTGTATGTTTACCAGTACCAGCACGTCAGAATATAATGATTATTGAACACTAAAATTTCCAGCATATGTACCTTGAATCACGCTGATTATGTTTTCAGCAATTAAATTGGGTCTAATTGCAAGGTGTTTTCCCTGAAACTTCTACTGTAGGTGGAACTTGTGACTCCTCCTCAGGATGCTGCTGTTGGAGAAAGGGTGAAATTTCCAGGATTTGAAGGTGAACCGGATGATTTGTTGAATCCTAAGAAAAAAGTCTGGGAAACTGTCCAACCAGATCTGCATACAACTGAGGCGCTTGTTGCTGTGTACAAAAGTGCACCCTTTACAACATCTGCAGGAGTCTGTACAGTTTCATCAATCAGGGAAGGATCGATCAGATAGTAAAGGAACATTTAGAAACGGATGGTATGTCAAGCATTAAAAGCATTTTCTTTACGAGATCCCCTGGCAAGCAGCTGCATAGGGTGGTTATTCATAATTGCTTAGCATTAATGCAGTTTTGTTCCCCTTAAACTGGTAGTCAAAATGACTGCCTGAAATAATTTGTAATTGTTACAAGCTTATTAAGAGGCATATCTGAATCTTTCACTGAAGGGGCTGCAATCATAGGTCAGACCGCATCCAACTATTACAGAAGTATATTGAAATATTTGATACCATCACAAAAAGGCAATTGTAGAAGCGAAGTTTTTACAAGAAATCATTGAATTTTTTTGGCACAAGAGAAACAATCAGGTGTATGCTAGTTAAGAATGCATCTACAGATTCAGCATGAAAGATAGCAAGTAGCATTCATAAAAACGGCAAAATAATCATTCACAATCATTCTCCAACAAAGAAGACTAACGAAATCACGGGCTGTCTATAGCTCAAGCAGATCTCCAACAAAAACCTCCAATTATCTTTTGTTTTCAATGAGGAGATCTTTTTTTTTTTACTCTAAATGTGGTTCTATTTTTATCTCATGTTCTCCTCCTTAACACCTATTTCCTCTAGCTTTTAAAAGAGAGAGAACCTTTCATGTCTTTTTGAATCAAGAGAGCTCTTGAGGAAGAGCTTACCTTCTTGTCTCTTTATATTGAAATAATAAATGTCGAGTTTATATTCCAATCATGTAGCTCTAAATGATACTTTCATTTTCATATATAACACTTATGACTATGGACTATATACAATAGTTGTTCAACGAGTAGTAAGTACTTGTATTATAATGGTAGACATGCCTAAACGGTTGTCGAAACCTAAAGGGTGCAACCAGCCCCCTATAATCAGTCTTGTATTCATCGCCTCTATCATTGTTTTATGAGACTGGAGATGGTAACAACAATAGCTATGGCTATGGTGTCATTGTTCTCCTATAATCTGAACATAATACCTTATGAATAGATTAGATGATCTACGATTAAATGTGTTGAAGACTCTAGTTGTTGTAATTACCTTACTTGTAATATGGTATTGAAGCCATTGGATTGGATTATGGTAGCCATGTTTCAATCCGTGCTCTGAAATGCGTTGCAGGAAAGGAGGGGTTTTGCTTGAACAACAAATGTTAATGAATGCACATGTATGGAGGCTAAGTAAGAAGAGGCTGTAGTCATGTGCAAGAAGATTCAAAGTGCTTGCTTGTCCACTGACAGCCCACATTTTAGTGAGACCTGTAGAATGCAAACCCGTCCACCTTGGATCTTCTTGAACTAGAGGAATTCGTCAACGTACCGATCGAAATATTACCCGAACCCGTTGATGTAGATCCACCCCCGATGGACAATCCTAGGCCACGCAGTCCGGAAATTTGCCAAGATTGACCTTCCGAGGTTTGATGGCAAGGGAGATCTGCGACGATTCCTACAAATCTACACCCAAGCATGTAGAGCCTATGGAGACGACACCCCCCAAGAGTTGTTAAGATATTTCAATCTATGCTTAACCGACACCGCAAAAGATTGGTACTTCAATCTCGAACAGAATGAACGAGATGATTGGAACATCATACAGATTGAGTTCATCACACGATTCAAAACCACTCGCTTCCTTTTTGATCCATTCTTGCAACTTGGACGAATTCGTATGGATAAGAAAAACGAATCCCTGCGCGATTATATTGAACAGATCAAGAGATTGTAAGGTGGATGTGACCTTGATAGGATTACTCAAGGGAATCAAGCAGCAAATGAAGCGAAGAGACAAATACGTGTCTTTTCAAGCAGCTTGCGTCGATGCCATCAAGAGAGTCAACGATAGTGAGAGCTCTAGTTCGGACTTTGATTACTCTGACCAGGAACGAAGTCGTAGAAAAGAACGAAGAGCCAAACATAAGGACAAGCTAACGATGATGCTTCCGCCTCTACATCCAATAGCGCCGATACTATCATATCCGCTATAGAGAAGTTGCACACACAGAGCAACAAGCAAATTAGAAAGCTCGCTTGTAAGGATCACCATACGAAGATCTGACTAGATCTTGTTGCAAAACAACCAAAAGGACACCTGTGGAGCAAAACCACCCATCCAAACCTAGATCCCTCCTGGAGTTTCCTCCTGGACCTAGCCCCCAAGCCATAGTGAAGAACCTAAGAGAGAGGAGGAGAGACAAGCTCAAGAAATTGAATTTCCAATAGGAGGATGGGCGAGTTTCCGATGGACATATTCTCTTCATGAGAGAGAGAATATTTCCCCTAGGATCCCCATGCAACCTATATTGAGCTATTGACCTCCTATTCTTGCATTAAAGCAGTCATTCACTATGCATGTGCTCCTATGTCCAATTATAGGTCTGGGCGCTCATATGATTATTAATTACTTACAGGGCAAGCCCGGAATGATGAGGCATAACCAATAACCATATACATCTGGAGTGACCGACTATCCACGTCAGGAATTATTCCAATTCCTTTATACAAGACATGGACGTAACATTCTTTCTCCCTTAAACTAGTTCTGTCCTCAGAACGAGTAACTAGGAAAAATCCAATTTGTATGCTTTTAACTCTTCCCATGAATCATTATCCTCAATTTGACCAACCAACCTAAGCAAGCACACAGAGATAGAACAATTTCTCAATTGTTTATCTCTGATCTTGAGTACTCATTCAGGGTCCAAAGGTACATTGAGCGATAAATCTTTCATATGGGCAAAACCTTCAATACATCAAACTGTCATCATCATACAAACTAAATTTACATGATACACCGGATGAGCAGTCGACCATACCTGAAGATTAAGTTCAAAAGCTAACAAATCAATCATTTAACTTTCACAATTACCCTGAAAATCAATCTTTAGTCTGACTTCAATATCAAATAAGTATTTAGAGATGGGATAATTATCAAATTATCTATCTCTACATTGAAATACTACATTGACCTTTTAGAAGTACACTAAAAGATAAATTTCCCTATTGGGTTTGATTCTCTCCAATTTAATAACATCACTTTCATGTACCTCAATTTACATGAATCATTGGGTGAGTCCTCACCTTACACTGGAAATCAATGCTCAAAAGTTAAAGATCCAAAACAATTATAGTCCAAGACTATCCACAAATTACTTGTAGACCTGTCATAAATGCTTCTTGGTACAAAACTCATCCCACCAAAATCTCTTAGGAGATCCATCAAGATAAAAATGACTTCAACTCAGTCCTGAGTACCCCAAAATACTCTCTTGAGATAAGTGCTCTATCCCTAGCATCATATACTAGAAAATAGCAACCATTCAATGTTGATAGACTTAACTACTAATTAATCGGAGATTTTAGGTTGAAAAACAGATACAAGCATTCCTTGACTACAATCTGTAAAGGTAAACAAATTTCTCATAAGTAAACAATTACTTAATGAAAATGCCTATGAGATCCAAACAATCTCAAGTTTGTACACAAATTTAGAGTTAAAATAACAAATCTAAATTTTAACTCCACCAATTGATCAAGAATTACTCATCATATTAAGAATCATCATATTTCCCATATAATCATCTAATGACCTTTAAGTATCAATTTATGATCCGTCAATCATAAACATTTAGAATCTTGTGATTCGTCAATCATAATCTATCGGATTCTAAACCCATACTTAATCATTTAGAGATACTGGAGTATATGCACAACATACCACTCAGGAAATATAAGAAACATTCTGCACTGGATTCTAAGAATATTCTTCCATCTCAATTCTTAACCAGATTATGAGTTCCAAATTCTACAATCAACCAAGTGATTAAAGACCATTATAACATTTGTCTTTAACAAATAATAACACAATCACCTAGAACCACATCTAGAGATTATAAAGTTCTGCTGAATTCCAACTGAATTCAGTGGTTATCCTTGACATTAGTTAGACTCTGTCATCCAATGTATGTATATGAGCTCACTGGGATATAGTCAATAACTTAGGATATTTCTACTTCAAGAAATATTCTATATCAAGAATCTTCTATATTCTGAGCACAGTTCTCATAAATGAATCCAAATGACTCACTAATCATGTGACTTATAAGCAATATAGATCAAAATAAACGGTTCCCGGTGAATTCTCTTCACACTACTTATTTATCCAATTAACTTCTAATCAGGAGTAATCCAATTACTCAAGTCAATTGTAAATGATTTAGAAATCTTAAATGTCTAGGCGCAGATCTCAATTATACATGTATAACACCACATTTAGATCTTCTTCCAAACTCTAAATAAGTTAATGAATTATCCTTTCCACAGAAAGAGACATTAACCTACAAGTAACTGTTCCACACATTACTTGTTCATATGTCTATGCACTCTGACTAGTTTAAGTATACGATATAAACTCAGTACATAGGAAACACATAGTAGATCCACAAGATTAAGATGTACATAAGTAACTTATCCAACTATGTTCCTATACATAAACATAGGCTATAAACTGACAGATATCCACAATCTGCATATGTTACTCACATAATTCACTGAGAATCTTGCAACTCAGCTACAAAAGAACTCTATTTCTCATGAGTAAATAACATATCTGGGAAATCTTTGAAGTGAATAACCCCACATCACAAGTTTTCCAACCATCTAACTCTTATTAACAAAATTTCTTCTACCAATCAGCCTACAACAAATCTTAGCGTACAAACCAAGATTAGGCTAACTCATACAGACATCTTTGGACATAGAGTTAAGATTAAAACTTTATTCCACTGATCCAATCCATATCAAAATGGTACTTGGTAACAATCAGTGAATCTTAATTTAATCTTTACCATTACTTCCCATATCAATGAATATCTCACAGCTCAATAATCCCAAAACTCCTCTAGTTTCAGATTACTCAAAAAAATCACTTAGAGAGTTTGTCTATTTCAACCTGGATAGTTCTACCTTTGCACACATACAAGATTTTTTTTTCCCAAAATCTATGCAACTGGCTGATTCCTTGAAATACTTATTCCTATCTTTTCTTCTCCTCTTTTAAAAAAGAAATTCCATAATTTCGATTTAAAAGTTCCGAGGAGACAACGTATAAGATATCAAAGATTCGAAAAAGTCAGTAATGAGTATCCAATACTATTACAAACAAGACTTTTTCCTCAGAATCGTAGAATATCTTATCCTGAATGATAGAAATATTATCTCTCAATAATCAACTATCAAATAGAGACTAACGTTAGGGTTTAGGAAACCTAAGTTCCGAGCCATATTTAAAAATCTTATATGGAAGTAAAATCTCATATAATTGTAACAGTCCTTCAGAACAAAGTTCTACAATTGAATCTCAATCCAATTGTCATGTATTAAGAAAGTTCTAAAGAGTAGAGGTCTAATAAAATAGAGAAATAGATGTAAGGGCTTCCATATTCTGTAATTAATGAGATACCATTTAGGGATTGACCTATATTTCATAATTCCCAAAATACCCTTAATAAAAACCAATGGACTTTGTTAGTATTACCAATACAGTAATCACTAACCATCAGTCTACAGATCATTCTACCCAAGAAATCCCCTTTAGAATCACTGATGTCCCATACCACTAGCTTTTCCTCCAAGAATCCTCTGCATCCAGATTTGTTTTGCCCAAAAAGTCAAAAAAGACGATTTGGCTATCCTATACCCAGATATAGGATCAAATTATACCTAGATATAGGCACAAATTCACAACCAATTCTAGGAGATAATCCTAACAATTGAAATCTCTCATGCTTCTTTAGTGTCACTCAAAGAATACCATTTCATATTGTACCCAACATGGATAAACATAATGTATCATCCCAATACAATAGAATGTATCCTAACCCAAAAGAACCATAGATTTCAACAAAACCGAATATCATACTATCCTAGATATCCAATATCTATTCCAGAATCGATACAAAGAACTTTAATTCTTTTAACAAGTTAGAACTCTCTTGGTCGTTACTATCATTATAGAGAAATACTCTATAACTGAAAAGAATCCAAATTACTAGATTCTTGTATGGAACACCTTCTATCTGCATTACTTTGCAAGATCCAAATCCAATTGCAAAACAAAGATGGTTCCATAAATGGATTATCAATCTTGCCACTACATTTCCCTTAGAATCCTCGAATTCTTGAAATTCTAATTCACACTAGGAAAAAGGAATCCAAATTCCCAGAGGCAGTCTTCTTAAATAATTCCCAATTTTATTCTCATTTGCAATTAGTTATACTTTAGGAATTGAATGTAAATTAAATAATTGGATCACTAAGACCAGCAATCATCTACGTTCCCCCCCTTCCAAAAATGGTTCAGATTAACAAAACCCCAAATTTATACTAGGAAGAAATAAGCACTGGGATTCACAAAATCAGTTCGAAATGCACCAACTGTGAAAATCAATTGAATGATCGATTTATCAAATTCACAGGCACTGTCACATATCAAATTCGACATGCACTGATTTTTTTTTGAAAAAATAAAAAAAAATCCCGTAATTAGCCTACTAGCCACTAGGAATTCTGTTTTTTGATCTAGAATTGCCAAAAATAGCTTCATGCAAGAAATTTTCTTATCAATCTACTAATTACGCATGCAACATGCATTCATGCATGCATACAGGTCTATCCATACATTTTCATCAACAGACAAGGACTATACTGAATTACAAGTATGCATGCATTAGAACATTTCGAAAATTTTGCAAATTTTAGTTCAAAAATTGCCAAACTTTCGACAACCATAACTTTCTCTACAAGACACCAAATTGGAGGGAGATGGGTCTACAAGGCACTTGCCACATCACCCTTCACCCCTGGTGAATGCATGAAAAATAGGTAGGAGGGCACACTTTTGTAGAGCGGAATCTTCAAAAAACACATCCCAGCCCAAAAAGCCTTGGATCAGAGGTTACAAGCACTCTACTAAGGTTCATTAGAGAGGCATAGAAGCTTCTAACAGATCCAGCAAGCAATGGTAAGCTCTGATCATGCAAAAAATGCATTTTTGGCCTCCTTCAACAAGCAAAACTTCAACATGATGGTGTCTAATGCTCACCTATCCAAATTGGATGCATGATGGTTCAAAATAGACACAATCCATCATATCTCTAAGTTTGTTACAAGAACAAACAGGTTCAGACCCCCAATTGAGAGGTATTCATGCTCAAAAATCATAAAAAATACACTAATTTTTGGTGTTTTGAGCCTCCTAGTGGTGTCTAATCCCTTCAAACTTCATGACAACTCAGGGACAGCTTCATTACATCTCTGAAAACGTTCATACCAAGTCTTGGGTGAGAATTTTGAGATCTACCCCAAATTAATCCAAAAAACATCAAAAAACCTTAGTTTTTGACCAAAATTTGTGGGAAAAATCCACAAATTTGTGCAATCAGATCCAAATCCTGTAAATCCATTGCATGCAAGCACCAAAAGTTCTGATTCTAGTCAAACATGGTTTCTGATGCATGCATGCATGTAAATCAGTATAGTGCTTTCCTATTGATGGAAATGTATGGATAGACCTGTATGCATGCTTAAATGCATGTTGCATGTGTAACCAGTAGAATTATTGCATGTGACTATTTTTGGCAATTCTAGATCAAAAAGCAGATTTCCTAGCAACTAGGCTATTTACGCAAATTTTTTACTTTTTTGGAAAAGTCAGTGCATGTCGAGTTAGTTCCATGCAGGATCTTTTGAAATGATATCGATTTGAGACAGTGGCTGTGTTTTTGCAAAATCGATCTGATTAATCGATTTTCACAGTTGGTCCATTTCGAATGGATTTCGAAAATCTTAATTTTTCGTAAAAGTTAGTGGTTGGTCATAAAAAGTTGTTGTTGCACAATTGTTCTGATATTGATTTTGCGAAAGTTTGCTCAAACGAGTGAAAGACCTTGCCGAATGATATCAGCCAATTATGAAGGTTTTGAACGTTTCACTTATTGGTTGATGATTGGATCTCGACTAACTTAAGCAGATTTTTCATGTCAGGAAATCAATATGGCAGACGATAATGCAAATACAACTCTCGATGGTCAGGTGCCAATGCCTACCTATATGCAAATTTGTCAGTCATTAAGCCAAGCGCTTAATGAGATAAACAACAGGAACAATTTACGTGATCAACAAATGGAAGTACTGTTAAATCAAGTGAGAGCTTTGTCTGCTCCGAATTTAGCTTGATCCATTTTCGAGGGAGAAGAAAGAGAAGAAGCCTGAAATTCTGGATGACTGGTTAACCAAGTGGACCGGTTATTTTAATCTACACAAAATTCCTGAGGAGAAAAAGATAGAGAGTGTTATTCTGTTCTTCCGTGGTAAAGCTTCATCGTGGTGGCGTGATTTACAACCTAAACCTACCACATGGGACGAGTTTATGGAGGTGTTCAGAAAGTCGTTTGTGGTTGTGGACGACTCGGATTTTTACCAAAGATTTGTGAATTGCAAAATGGGTACTCGGAGTTTGGACTCGTACCTACAAGATTTTATGGATTTGTGGAATAAAGTCTCCTCATTTGATGCTAAACTGGCACTGCGGCAATTTATCCTAGGTCTGTCTGCAAATTTTCAGAATGAGTGTAAGCGTAACGTGCTTCAAACCTTTGATGATATAGTTTGTGTCGTGAAAGCGTACGACTCCACGATTGTGGCATCTAGGAAGCAGCTACAAGCTAATCCATCTGGATTATTCGGACCCAGCCAGAAAAAAGAAAAGAAAAGAGTTCGTGGAAATAAGAATAAAAAATATTTCGACGAACTGGATCAAGCTGCATCTGAATTTAGAAGAAAAAGTTGTCCCGGAAAAAGGCTAGAAGGACCAATGTTTGTTTCCATTGTGGTCAGCCTGGACATGTTATGAAATTCTGCCCAGAACGAAAGAAAGGCACAACTCAAGTGATTGAGATGCCAGGTAAAGAGAATCTTAAGCTGGAAATTAATAAAATTAATTGTGAGTGTGATTGTTCTTTCAGTACTACTTCATTCTTGCCAAATGATTTATTTCGTTTGAAAGGCACTGTGAATGGACATGAAGTTAGTATTTTAGTGGACAGTGGATCTACTCATAATTTCATTAACTCAAGTCTTGTGCAGAGACTCGGACTCAAAACTGAAGCCAATAATCATAGAGATCATGTATATCTAGCTTCAGGAGCGGAGTTAAAGACGTGGGATGTGAAAGATTCAAGAATCCCTGTTTGGATCCAGGACTATAGAGAGTTAATTGATTTCCATGTTTTAGATTTAGCACATACGGATATTATTCTAGAATACGAGTGGTTATTTAATAAGCATCCTGAAATAGATTTTGAGAAGCATGTTCTCTCTTTTCAGGAGGGTAAAGAAATAGTTACCTTGTTTGGAGACAATTTTGTACTGAGATGAGTTCATTTGCTAATGTGATGAAGATTTTTGATTCACAGTATGAAGCTTATTCTTTATTTGCTAAGCCAATTTTGGATTTATCTGAAATGCATCTAAGTAGTTGTGAATTGTCAAAAATTCTTAACTAGGTAGACTTAGATCAGGAGAAAATTGAGAAGAATAAGTTACTGTCAGAATTCAAAGATGTATTTCCAGAAGAGGTAATCTGATGATATCCGGTTCTAAGATCTATCTTTGTGAAGTATTTAGCTCCACCTAATCGATCTACCAGATCGTCCATACGAGGCAAAGGATATTTATTTTTAATAGTTACTTTATTCAACCCTTTGTAGTCCACACACATCCTGAAGCTTCCATCTTTCCTCGCTTTCAGAAGAACAGGAGAGCCCCAAAGCAACTTACTTGGCTGAATATGACCCATCTTCAGGTAATTTTCAATTTGCTTAGTAATTTCTACCTCTTCTTTATGAGAAAACCTATAAGGTTGTCTAGAGATAGGGTGACTACTATCTTATGGTCTACCGATCTGGATCCGGGTGACATGCAGAAGACTGGTTTTCGGATGAGATTCGGTCACTATGAATTTCTCATGCTTCCTTTTGGGTTAACGAATGCACCAGCTACATTCCAACAAATGATGAATGATCTTTTTCGTCCATATCTAGGGAAGTTTGTGGTTGTATTCTTAGATGATATTCTCATCTATAGTAGAACACTTAAGGAGCATTTGAGTCATCTTAAGACTGTCTTAGATATTCTCAGACGAGAGAAACTCTACGCTAAGGAATCTAAATGTGAGCTCTTTAAACATGAGTTGTTGTACCTCGGTCATAAGATCACCCATAGTGGGTTGGAGATTGACGAGAGTAAGGTCAAGACAGTGCTTGATTGGCCGATACCGAAGACAGTTAGAGAAGTTAAATCTTTTCTCGGTTTTACAGTTTTCTTTCATAAGTCAATTGAGGATTATGCTAAAGTGGCAGCACCCTTAAATAATTTGACTAAAGGCAGAGTTAATAAAAAGAAAAAGAGAGGTCAACCTAGCGAGCCTATTGAGTGGAATGATGAATTGAACCAATGCTTTGAGAAACTCAAGCAGAAGGTTTCTTCAGCTCCTGTTTTACAGATCGCGAATCCTGATATACCTTACGTCGTGCAAACTGACGCAAGTAATTTGGCGATAGGGGCAGTTCTTCTACAGGAGGATAGGCCGATAGTATTTAAAAGCAAGAAACTCACGGGGCCTCAGTTGCATTATACAACTCAGGAAAAAGAGTTATTTGCTATGATACATGCACTTAAAACCTACCAACCTCTGAAGTACTTTTGTAATCAAAATGATCTAAGGGGTCGTAAAGCTCGCTGGGCTGAGCTTATGCAGGAATTTGATCATGAGATCCGATATATCAAGGGCAGCTCTAACCAAGTTGTGGATGCACTTAGTCGGATTGGTGAATTAAAAAAACTTTCTTTCACCCAGATTTCCACTGATCTATATCTTTTAATGAGAGGAAAATGTGAATCAGATTATCATTTTGGTCCCATCTGGAAGATGGTGGAGACAGGAAAAAATGAGAATGGAATAGAGATTTACTCACAAGGGTCTCAAGTTCCTAAGAAAGATAAGAAGATAGCGGAACAGTTCTCTATCCGAGGTGGGTTACTATTTTGGAATGGGAAAATCTGTGTACCGGCGGATGATGAGTTAAAGAAGAAGATTCTTTATGAGTGTCATGACGTTCCCTGTGTAGGTCATCCGGGTATACACAGGACTTTGGACTTGGTCAGAAGAGAGTTTCATTGCCAAATCTCAAGCCATTTGTTGAGTCTTATGTGGTTAAGTGTAGAACTTGCCAGTAAGCTGAACGCTTAAAGACTGGAGGGTTGCTACATCCCCTAGATATCCCTCAGAAACGATGGGAAAGTATATCTATGGATTTTGTGGTTGGAGTTCCAAGGACCCAACACCAAAATGATTCTATTTGGGTTGTGGTGGACAGGTTGACAAAGTTAGCTACTTTTATACCAGTCAAGTCAACTACTCAGGCTTCGAGTTTAGCCCAAATCATTGTGGAAAGATTATTTAGGCTTTATGGACTGCCAAGTGATATAGTTAGTGATAGAGATCCTAAGTTTACAGGTCACTTTTGGTCAGTTGTATTCCATAAGCTTGAAACCTCGTTTAGTTTTAGTTCTTCTGATCATCCTGAATCAGATGGCCAGACTGAGAGAACTGATCAGAATATGGAGGACATGTTGAGAACTTATGTGTCTCACAGGCAATCTAAGTGAGAAGATTACATTCCTTTTATTGAGTTTGCTTATAACACTAGGAAACATTCTGCTACTGGTTATAGTCCGTTTATGCTGATGTACGGTTTTCAACCTAGATCTCTGGTAAATGTGAAGACAAAGTTTGTTAAGATTCAGAAAGTTGCAGATTTCTTGCATGATATGCGTGAAATGTTGCAAGTGGCCCGTGATTGTATCTGGAGTGCTCATGATAGAGCTAAGGACTATGCCGATCTTAAGAGGTCTCCCCGAGATTTTAAAGTTGATGACTAGGTATATCTTAGAATACCTAAGGATTCTAAGACTATGAGTATAGGGAAGCATTATAAATTGTCTACAAGATATTGTGGACCATTTCAAATTATAAAGAAAATTCGTTCTTTAGCTTACGAATTAGATCTTCAGAACAAGACAACAGCTCACCCAGTGTTTCATGTAAGCCGATTGAAATTAAGTTTCCATGAAGGTGAAATAGTTGGTTCAGAGGAAGATCTTACCCATTTGGAGGAGTCATCGTTTAGTGTTCCTTTGGAACCTGAAAAGGTACTCAAAACCAGAGATAAACAATTGAGAAATCATTCTATCCCTGAGTGCTTGATCAGGTGGAAGGGACGGACTGAGGATGGTGATTCATGGGTCGAAAGCATAAATAAGAATTTCCCTAGTTTTCATTTCTAGAAATAGAAATGGTTTAAGGGGGGAAGAATGTTATGTCCATGTCCTGTACAAGGGAATCGGGATTATTCCTGACGTGGATGATCACTCCAGTTTTATGTGGTTATTAGTTATGCTAAATCATTTCAGACGTGGTCGTATTAATCATATGAGGGCCCAGACCTATAATTGGACATAGGAGCACATGCATGGTGAAGATTGCTTTAATGCAAGAATAGGAGATCAATAGCTGAATTTAGGTTGCATGGGGATCCTAAAGGGAATATTCTCTCTCTCTTGAGAAGAATAGGTCTAGTGGAAACTCGCCCATCCTCCTATTGTGAATTGTGATTCTTGAGCCAGTTCTTCCTCTCCTCTCTTGTGTTCTTCACTGTGGCTTGGGGGTGGATTGGTTAGGGTATTGACTAGCCTCTCCATATTGGTTGGGTGGTTCATGCTCCATAGGTGTCCTTTTGGTTTGCATGTGATTGGAATTTTGTAGATCTTCACTTGGTGGTTCTTACAGTTAAAGGGGGGAAGAAAAGATAGGAATAAGTCTTTTGAGGAATCAGCCAGTTGCATTGATTTAGGAAAGAAAAATCTTGTATGTGTGCAAAGGTAGAACTATCCAGGTTGAAATAGACAAACTCTCCAAGTGATTATTTTGAGTAATCTGGAAAATGTACTACACCAGTACCTATGATCAATTTCAAGCAAAAAACTTCAATTATAGGTGAAAAATCCACTAAAATCAACAAAAATCCATAGATTTCCACCAAAAACTATGGAGAAACCCCATAATTATGATCTTTAGACTGAAAGTACACCAAATTCAGAGAAGCCACCTACTTGGAGATCAATTCCACCACCTGGAAGTAGCATGCAAGGAAAAATTCACAAAAACTGAGAAAATACAAGAAGTAGCTCCACCTTCTCATTGATGCAAATCCATAGCTCTGATACCACTGTAAGTCAGAATATGAAGATCACCATAGTGTTTGCCACCATCACACCCATTTGTATGATGTCCATTAGCTCTTCATCCTAGAGTTGGCTTACAAAGCTTCAAGCCTTGCCCATTTTGCATTTGCAGCTTCCCAATTCCATCATGAATTGCTCTTGTAAGTCCTGTCCATCGAATGCCTCAAGTCCATCCACAAATAGCTATCTTTTGATGATCATCCATGTCATCATGTAGTCCAATCCCTATAAGGTATCCCCAATGCCATCACTGATCTCGAAGATCTAAGCATCTACCCTCTAGTACCCCTCTTGTATTCTCCCAAGCTAGCTCCAAAGCTAGTTTCTTGAATGATATTAAGGCCATTCCCTAATAATACATTGAGATGCAATCTCCAAAGCACCATCAAATGTCTCACCTACTGTGCATGCCAATATCACTCCCAATGCCAATATCTTCGCCATCCATCGAAATTCACCCTGATCTCATGGTTGTGGGTCTTCTTGTACGTTGTGACCCTCTCCTGTAGTCGTGGACCACTTAAAATACTATGCTGTCTGGGCACGCGTGACAGCCTCCGTCATCTCCTCTTTCCTCTGAAGTGCTTCCAACTAAGGCTGCAAGTGAGCATACATCCACTCTCCTTCTTTCTCCTCCTCCTCTAGCCTATGGTCAGGAGTGGCTCTATGGTTGCCTACTCTCCTAACCAGGGTGCCCCTCTGGATGGTCTTATAGCTTTCAGTTTTCTCTCTCTATAGAGAGATATAACTGATTTACAACTGTAAACCCTAGCTTTTCACAAAGAGCTCCATAACAAAAAAGGTGATTTGCTCACTTCTTGGGATGGGGCAAACAATGGCCATCTGCACTGCTAGGGCGCCCACCTGTGGCATCTTTTTTTCTTAGAAACCCTACCTGAGCATTCTTCCATAGCCTGAGAGAAAGAAAAATTGCTCTCTGATTGCTTCATGGATGACCCCATCAATATGTCATGAGCTTGGCCTCAATAGAACTATGCTGGGTAGCCATTTATAGTGCCCAATCCCATCACCTGTAGAAAAATATCCATGATATTTTGTTTGTGCCACGACAGATTACATAATAATTATTTTAAGATACTTATCAATATAGCATGCATGTTGCAAAACTTATGTTGCATTCATAAATGAGTTGTAGAACATCAACCATAAGATGATAAAAATTGTGCATTGTGCGCGTTGAGTATTAATAAGTCAATCATCCTTACATAAACAAGCTTAATCTGAGCGAAATAGTACTGTTTGTCTCTTGATATGATCTGATGTCAAATGATGTCTGATGTCAAATGATTGTACACATGCAAACTATGCTGAATTGATATATGGTGGTCTTTCATCTTTGATTCTCACTAACATGGGTATCTACTTTTATGATCACATGTACAAAGTTCCAGAAAGGAATTTTGGCCATGGAAAATTATTACCCATTTCTGAATCTGCAAATAATTCTCTTGAGTGGCCCTATGTTGATCAATTGACTATTGAATTAACAAAGACACAACTCGTGAGAGAGATTACAATGAACATGAAGCCAACATTTGGTTCTAAAGGAATGTACACTAGTGTCTTTCTACAGATCACTCTATTTGTTGCGATATTCAAAGAAATTCCATTTAAGAAAACAAATACAATGTGGGCGTGGAAAGCGGCAGAGGCCTCATTGTTGGATAATGTACTTATCTCTTGGGATCCAAAGGAAGAAGAACACAAAAGGGATTTGATAAGGTGTAATCTTTGTCGTGAAACAATGGGAATATGATATCACATTTCACGTCAAACATGCTCTTTCAGTTTTGTTTACAGGTGGGTAAAGTTTGGTCATGGTTGATGGGATGAGTTGGACATTGACATGAGAGAGCAAGATGTGGACCTGTGTATCCATCTCCCACATGATGAAATATGTGAAGTGCACGTCAACAATGGGTGGAATCTAGAAGATTTACGAGCTCTGCTTGAATTGACATTTGTTGATGTGCCCACAAATTTCATCATCGATATTGACGAACAAAATGTATGTATTTAAAATTACTTTTCTATAATCCGCTTTGTTAGGATTTCTGTGCACGATGTCTAACATGTGTAGCAACGATTAATACATTGTTTAATACTAATACTAGTGTGTGTGTGTGATTTGCAGATTAGGAGACGTGCGAAAAAGGACCATACTTGCGATTTGCTTATAAATTCTACCAATTAAAAATTTGGTGGGACTGATGTGCCTTTATACATCTACATACAACGATAGCAGTGTTCATGAATATATTTGGAATATGCATGTATTGGACCTAAAAAGTTTTTTTTAAATTGAACTTTTGAACGCAAGGAATTTTAATGGGAATGCGTTGTTATGCCACAATATCTGTGTATTTTCCCATGATGCATTTGGGATTGAATGGGGTTTAGGGTTTTAATTATTGTAATGTAAGTGTGTATGGTGCACTACTATTTTTGGAAAGTCTAATTTTTTTTTCAAAACACTCATTACTACAAATAGAAATCTCCCAAATAAAAGGGTGCATGGAGCCTCATTTTCACACTTCACCCTTTCGGTTTCAGAGCTCATGCTAATTGTTTTTATCTGAATGAGATTAGACTCGTGTTTAGCGCTCCCACTAGCAAATATTCAGGTTTCTCATTCACCTTCCTAAATGTCTGAAGACATGGCACACACTAAACAAACTGCTAGAAATCCTAGGATTGCAGCTTTAGTGCAACGGGAAACACTAGCGGCATTAGACGGCGGAGCCAGTAGAAGTCCGAGCCCAAGCAGAAGTCATAGCCACAGCCAAGAAGCCAAGAAGCCCAATCCTCGACAAATATTGCATCGGCCGTCTCAATGGCATGAATCTGAACTGCAATTGAGATTTATCATATCTACTAAGATAGAATGTTTATCTCTAGACAATGGCTTTGTCAAAATATCAACCAACATACTGTCTGTGTGACAGTAACTTAGTACAACATCTTTATTCTGAACTTTCTCTCCAAGAAAATGGAACTGAACTTCTATGTGTTTAGTTCTAGCATGAGTACGTGGGTTCAAAGATAGAGCTATGTAGCTCTGATTGTTGCACTGGAATATTGTTGGACAATCTATGGGAATTGCAAATCCTATAGTAGCCTTCTTAGCCAAATTATCTCCTTCACTGTTGATGTAGCTGCAACATATTCGAATTCTGTGGAGGACAATGAAATGTATTTCTGCTTTTTGCTATTCCATGAAATGGGTCCTCCTGCAAGGAAACAAATATAACCTGATGTGGATTTTCTAGTATCCACGTCTCCAGCCCAATCTAAATCTGTTAGTGTGAGTGCAGCTTCTATATTACCATTGTAACTCAAAACATAGTGCTTTGAAGTTTGAATGTACCCCAGTACTCTTTGCAGAGCTTTCCAGTGCTGTAAGCCTGAATTGGACATGTATTGAGACAATTTGCTTACTGCATATGCCAGATCAGGTCGTGTGCAGACCATAGAATACATTAGAGATCCTATGATGGACTGATAAGGATACCTGCACATTTTTTTACTGATATGCTTGAGTTCTGGGACACATGTCTTTGGACAACTTAGATCTTGGATTCATAGGTGTGTCTATGGGCTTGCAGTCCTCCATGCCATATCTGCGAAGTACATTGACTAGATAGGACTCTTGGCTTATAGCGATCCTTCTGCTTGCGCGATCTCTGTTGATCTCCATACCGAGAAGGTAATGGACCAGGCCTAAATCAGTCATCTCAAATTCTGATGAAAGTAGAGATTTGGTTTCCTGTGATAACTGATTTGAATTGCTGATAATTAAGGAATCATCAACATATAATGCTATTATAACATAGCTTGGCCCTTTTCATTTGAGATACACATTAGAGTCTGTGGAGCAAGAAGTGAAATTATGCTGCAACAAGAAGTGATTGATTCTTTCATACCAGGCCATGGGAGCTTGCTTAAGACCATATAATGCCTTATGCAATTTACATAGCAAATTCTCTTTGCCTTGAAGGATGTAACCTTCTGGTTGATAAATGAATATGTCTTCTTGTATATATCCGTGCAAGAATGCTGTTTGGATGTCCATTTGGTGAATGTCCAGATCTTCTGCAGCAGCTGTAGCCAGCAAGGTGCAAATAGATTGATGCTTTACCACTAGACCAAAGGTGTCAGTGTAATCTATTCCTTAAACTTGCTCAAATTTTTTAACCACTAATCGAGCTTTAGCTTGAATATCCATTTAGAGTCAATAGTTTTAATACCTACAGGAGAATTAACAAGACTCTAGGTCTTGTTCTTCATCAAGGAATGGTACTCAGCATCCATGACAACTTTCCATTCGTCTGCATTGGACATTGACAATACTTCTGCAACAGTGGCAGGTTCATCATGACTGATGAACACCCGAGGGACAAAACGATTAGGTTGCTGTCATTGTCTTGCAGACCTTCAAACTGCAGGTGCTTTGTGAGCTTGAGTCACTGAAGAAAATGTACTTTGAATCTATTGCTATGAGAGTAGAAAATAGGTTCTTACATGGCGTCATGTGCTGTGAAGCATTTGAATCAAGATACCATTAATAGGCATCTCTACTTGGTTGATCTTGTACCATCAATGCCTTGTCCTCTTCTTGTGGATTTTTGACAGTGTTAGAGCCTCCCTCTTGGTGCTGCTACATCTTCTTCCTCACTTCATTGTGTTTGAGAATGCAACAATCCTTTCTGTCGTGATTGGATCTTTTGCAACACCTACACAAGAGTTTGGTCTTTGGTGATTGTTGACTGTGTTGTTGTTGTTGTTGGTGTTACGTTGAGACTGGATGCTCCGCCTTCGTCTTCATGTCCTTGAAGTTCTTCTTCTTCTTGGACTGCTGCTTATTAGAGTACAATGCCATTGAGTTGGTACTCGTTGTGGATAAGCTTTTTCTCCTAACTTCTTCCTGCAATAGGCTGGCTGTCAACTGCTAGTGAGACAGTGCAGGAGTATTGCTCAGAAGCAATACTAGGTTGTTGTAGGAGGATGGAAGACTGGCGAGAAGAGACATTGTTGAGTCTTATTCTGAAATAGGGGAACCTATGGCAACAAGTTGATTCAACAACTATTTGAATTCATTCAGGTAATCGCTGACTGAGGTGCCATCGCTCATCTTGAGTGTGAGGACCTTCTTCCTTAGAAAGAGATGAGTCAATACATCTGAAGTCTCGTAGATACTTGTTAGGATATCCCATGTTTCTTTGGAGGTGGTGTTGTTTGATACGTGAGCAATCTGAGTGTCTTTCATATTCAAGGATACAATGTCTCCTTTGCTTCTCATGCTGGGAGCAATTCAGGTTCTGTCGGTTTGGCTATTGAACTGTTTACATATCCCCATAGCTCCTTCTTGATTAAGATCATCCTCATCTTGAACTTCCACATGTGAAAGTCATCTCCGTTGAATTTGTTAATCAAGCGGATCTCTGAGGTTGAACCTTCCATTAAAATCGAGGAACAAAGATTGAACACAGACAGAATGAACTAGATCTATAGAACAAGAACATACTAAGTTCTATTATAAATCCTAGACTCCAGTAATCCAATAAACCAGGGCTTTGATACCACTCTGTTGTGAGAGCTCTGATACCAATCTTGTTGGTGGTTCATGAGATGGAAATTATCAGCTCTGATACCACATCTATTGGGTGATTGCCTACAGATGAAAGACAACAATAATGATAATGAATGAACAGTAATAACTGTGTTTAACAAGATCGTGGATTACTTAGAGAACAGAGATTACGAAATGTTCTTTTGTGTTGAATAAGATTATCAGTGTAGGAGTCTTAGACTGTCATGAAAGAGAGATTGCAGAAACGATTAGGCATCGAAGACATCATACATTTCTCTTTATAATGATGTTTGCGTAAGAGGAGTGAGAGTTAATTTCATTCAACAAGAATACAAAGAGATGTAGAATAGTAGCGAATCTGTATAGTAAAGTTGTAGTAACAACGATCAGACCACAATACAATTGCGCTAGTAAGCGCGTGATCCTACTTACAGATTCAAAGCAGTTGCTAAAATTCTGAATATATATATATATATATATCTCTCTATAATCACTAACTCTCAGGAGTCAGCTACTGAAAGACCCAGAGGCCATACGATTGAAACTTGAAATGCCTGCTCAATGCTGATGAAGGAAAATGAGTTAGACCCTGAAGTCGTTAGCATAATGGTGGAGTCGAGAATCAGGGTGTCGTTGCCTTGCCAAGTCCAAAATGAAAACTTTCACATGAAACTAGCAATACACATAGATATTTGCTGTCAAGCTTTCGCTAGTAGAGTCCAGGTTGTCTGGAATGATTTTGGTAGGGAGCGTAGTAGGTACGTGAGCTGCTTCTCTTGTGAGACTGTGTTCTGTTCCAGCGTGTTTCGTGTCCTCCTGTAGAGTTGCACAGATGACAAATAGTATCTGTCATTCGTCATTTCATTGTTGGGGACGGTCATAAGATGGCAAGACGTCAGCTGATGGAGGGGTAGCAAAGGGAGTGTCATGTGAAAGTACTGTACTTTAGGACCATAAATGGATCTACAAAAGATCCACAAGAGTGATTGGATTTGCTTAACAATCTATCAAAAAACTAGTCATCAAAAAGTTGATCTAGATTGGCAATTTGACAAACAACAAGCATTAACAATCAAAAGCATTGATCAACATTGAAATACGAGCCCACATGTGTGTACTACAGGATGTAGTATGGCCTTCAATATGAGAAACAAGTAGAAATTAATTTGGTTTCATTTGGATCACAAAAACTCAATGTACATAGTGAACTAGCTTGAGATTGCCAATGAGCTCCAAAATTTTTCTATCTTCTCACTATGGGAGCTTGGAATACATAGCAAATTCAACTTCCTTCTTGAAGTTAGGTGGATTTCCAGCATGTAATAAGGAAGGTAACTCACCCTTCTTGCCCTAAAATGAAACCCTAGCCTAGATCCTAGACTTATGCTTGGTAGATAGCTAGTTGGTCAAATTTTCACCTTAAACTTAGGTGTAGGTCCTATAAAGTAGGGATGACCACCAAATAGACATGACCAACTCTCTTGACTTGACCTAACCTACATTAGGAGTGGGTTTCCACGTGGCATCTTGGCCTTACATGTGTGGAACCCAATTATACACAATATTTACAATGTTCTACATGGTCTTTGATCAAGCTAGATTTGCCAATTTTTGACAATTCTTCACACTCCTCAAATTTAGCTTGATCTATTTACAACTCTCTTTCTAGATGAATGAATGCTTTTAGAAGTGTCTAAAAAATCCAGCTACAAACAAGGAACTTTTGAGACTCCAATAGAGAATGATGTCCATGAAGGATCTTTCACCACCTCTTAAAGGATCCCTTACAAGATGTTCCACAAATGTGTCTATATACATATAGACACTTCAAAAACTATACATCATGCCAAGCCATGGATTCCAAGGCATTTTGTGCACTTGAAGATACATCAATAAAACTATTAAGTGCATACATAATGGTGCCAAAGACAACTTGCCTTGCTTGATCCATATGATTGAGCCTAGATGGCTCCATCTTGATACTCAAGGTTCTTCTTGGAGTCCTTGGGTCTTGAGCTTGCTCCTCCACTTGACTTGACTCCAAACCATCAATGAATTGAATAAGGTGTTGATCCAAAGGTGCTTCTTCAAGTTTACAAATCGTCCACTTTTGAAAGATCACATTTCCACCATTGACAACTTCTTTGATGGAAAACAAGTAGATTCTACAGTCTCTACTTGAAGAGCAAAACACTACCATTATTCTTATCATTGAAATAGGATAATATTTGGTCGTTACATTGGAATGATCATGCTCAAAGCATGTAGACCCCAAGATTTCCAATACAAATGATGTTTCATCTTTTATGACACTATTCAAACTTTTACAAAAATAGTTATCCAATGAAATTGCTTTATCAACAACAAATGGAGATTTGAAAGCATCTAATTTCATTGTCTTGTCATAAAGAGTACTAAACACCATAGATCTTAAAGATAAGCAACAAGTCACTCCATGTCTACTAGTACTATCTAACAAGTACTCAAAGATAGTAGACTCTCCAATGCTCACCATCCTTGCAAGATGCATACTTGAATGGAAAATTTGCATGCAATTTGATGACTCGGCCATTGTGATTGAGGACTCCCTTGGAACTCTCATGCTTTGAGGCTGCTCCTCAAGATCTTCCTCCTTTTGATGCTCCTCCTCAATGCAAGCAAGATCACACTTTGCCAAGATCTCCTCTTGAGTGATCTTCTCCTTTGCCAAGCTCACCCTCTCAAAAGCAACACTAGCTTCCAACTTAAACAATCTTCCATGCTTAAACCCCTTTGCAATGCAAACATCATTCTTCAAGATGAAACAAACACCATGCTTAAAGTGGACATCCAAACAACTTTCTAAGAGTAGACCAACACTAAGCATATTATTGGTAATTGATGGTACGTAAAGGACATTTTCTAGATCCATGCATTTTGACGATTCTGGACACAAAGAGATGGTGCCAACACTATCTATCCTACGCTCTTCATCATTTGCAGTAAAGACAAACTTTTTAGCATCATTGAAAGAGTGTAAGGTTGAGAAAAAGTCCTTTTCACAAGACATGTGGGAGCTAGCCCCACTATTGATCCACCAATTGTCTCTTGAATTGCTATTGCTTGTTGTTGAGGATGTAGATGCCATCAAGAATATATCTACTTCATCCTCCTCCTCCTCCTCCTTTGCAAGGTTTTCTTGTTTGTCCTCCTCCACTTGTGCTCTTAGCCTCTTGTAGCATTCAGATGCATAATGCCCCTTCTTTTCACAAAAGAAGCATTTTTGCTTTGACTTGTCCTTTGAGCTTGATGCATCATCCTCTTCTTTGGCCTCCGTTGGATGCTTCTTCTTTCCATTGGTCTTCTTTTTGCCCTTGAATGAGAAATTGGCTTTCTCATCACCATCCTGCAAAGACAAGGAACTCATCCTAGATTTTGCATGGAGCATCCTACACTCTTCAGTCACTAATACACTGTGAAGTTTTTCTATAGTTGGCAAAGTGTCTTGGATGGCAAAACTTTGGACCAAATTTTCAAAGTCATCTCCTAGACCATTAAGAACAATTTGTACAAGCTCTCCATCATGAATATTCTCTCCAATGGAAGCCAACTCCCTATTTAAAGAGTTGATTCTAAGTACATAATCCTTGCACTCTCCTCACTTCTCCTCATGCTTTGCAAATTCTGATTTCTAAGCATGAGTACTCTTGAAGTGTTACTAGATTTAGAGATTGATTTTAAAGACTCCCAAGCCTCTTTAGCATTAGTACATGCTGATTCTTCTCTTAACAAATCATTGCTCACATTCATCTTCACACAATGAAGTGCAAGCCTAGATCTCTTCCTGTATCTAGCTAACTCTTGTGCACCTAGAAGTTCATCTTCATCTTCAATCAGGAACTCATAAAGGTCTTGGAGCACCAAGAGTGACTCCATCCTAACCTTCCAAATAGCATAATTTGTAGAATTCAATCTCTCACTAGCTTCTAGAAGGTATGCTCCAGCAGATCCCATCTTACTAGTGACTTCTACAAACAAAAAATAGATTTGATTGACTTGAAACTCACAAAGGTCTCACACTTGCAGTGTTTCAATCAAATTTGATTTCTATTCCAACAAATGGACTTATAATCACAGTTCTATCACTCCCTCACAAAGCTGGAATGAAGATAGTGAAAACTACTTCCAATCAAATCTTGCCAAGAAATGGATTTGATTGTCTCTAGAAACTCACCAAGGTCTCTCTCTTATAGTGTTTCACTCAAATTATATTTCTAGTCCAACAAATGGACTTATAATCTTAGTTCTAGCACTCCCTCACAAAGTTGGAATGAAGATAAGATGATGTGAAATCTACTTACAATCAAATCTTGCCAATTTTGGCTATTTTTGGACAAAAAAATGACTTAATCTCTTTCACACTTTTTGATGTAGTTTCAAGACCTATAAAAAAAGTTATTTGTTCTACTGTGATTATTAATTACATTCATAATTTCCAATAACATATTACTCCCAATTTAATTCATTCTAGTCACATTTTATTTTTGTTCTCATAACAAATAAATTCACTCTCATCAATCTCCCTCCCCCCCCTTCTCTCTCTCTTTCTCTCTCTTGATCAAATCTTGAACCTTGAGAGAGAGAGAGAGAGAGAGAGAGAGAGAGAGAGAGAGAGAGAGAGAGAATTAGCAATGAGTGAGCAATACAACAACAAGGCATTAGCACTTTGGGCTTGTGCCTTTCTCGCTCCACCTCAAGGAAGATACGTTGCTCAAGAGCTACTACTATTATGGAACGACAATGAGAACAAATTTAGTCTACTCTCCCTAATTCTCTCTCTCTCTCTCTCTTGCAAGGTTCAAGATTTTTAATCAATAAGTTCATCTCTACATTTTAAAACACTTGTTTTGTTGATTGAGAGAGAGAGAGAGAGAGAGAGAGAGAGAGAGAGAGAGAGAGAGAGAGAGAGAGAGAGAGAGAGAGAGAGAGAGAGAGAGAGAGAGAGAGAGAGAGAGAGAGAGAGAGAGAGAGAGAGGGAGAGGGAGAGAGAGCGAGAGAGAGAGGGAGAGAGAGCGAGAGAGAGAGAGGGAGAGCGAGAGAGAGAGAGAGAGAGAGAGAGAGAGAGAGAGAGAGAGAGAGAGAGAGAGAGAGAGAGAGAGAGAGAGAGAGAGAGAGAGAGAGAGAGAGAGAGAGAGAGAGAGAGAGAGAGAGAGAGAGAGAGAGAGAGAGAGAGAGAGAGAGAATTAGCAATGGGTGAGCAATACAACAACAAGGCATTAGCACTTTGCCACCTCAAGGAAGATATGGGCTCAAGAGCTACTACCATTATGGAAGGCCAATGAGAACAAATTTAGTCTACTATCCCTAATGCCCTTTTGATATGGTGGGGAGATGTCTCTGTTGCTCACCCTTCTCATGTCTTCCAAATCATGCCTTCATATCTTTGAGAGCTCTCCATCCATCCACCCACCCACCCATAAGTATATGGTATCTATAGTTGCGAGGTGACAGATACAAGGAGTAATTGTATTGCACGGGCACTTGGGCAAGCGTGACACATATGTAAGATCACATCTTGTATGTGTCCTTTTAAATAATTAAAAATTGTGAGCTAATTATGGTAACTTTCTAACACGGTTGAAGGCTGTGAACTAGTTGATTGTATACCATGACAAGTAACCATGCAAACATATGGTTTACTGAATATCTTAAAAGGCAATAATTGATTGATCACTAACTATAATTCTATTGCTCCAATTGCATGAAGATATTAGTTTTGTATTCCTACTTTCAAGAGTCAATAATTGATTGATCACTAACTATAATTCTATTGCTCCAATTGCATGAAGATATTAGTTTTGTATTCCTACCAAGCTCGGCATTTGCAAGCTGCAATGCTCGTCAAAGGCTAGTTTGCCTTTCAAAGATGGATAAAAATTTCAAACTCATGTCATATGAATGACAAACTTAAAAATTGCCCTTCCATTTCATTTGAAAGTTAACTTTAAGAAGTCAAATTCTTAAATGTCATGCTAGTTTAAAATTTTTATTGTACAATATAACCTGAATATATGTATGTAAATGGTTAAAAGGTTAACACTTATTTTATTTGAATGCTAACATTGCATTATAAGTGTGATGTGAAAGTTAATAAAAAAAAAAAAGTACATAGAGGTGAAAGTTAAGGGTGCAGGTCAAATTCCAAGAGTGATTCCTACTTTCAAGAGTCAAGACTCAAGTATTTAACAATTTCATGTAGATAACTTAGGTCTTATAAGCATTATAAGAGACTTTTCATATATATTGGAATCTGGAATATAGATTCAGATGGTCCGTTTCTCATTTCACAATGATCATATTAGATCTTATGCCAATTGCCTGAAAAAGTCGGTATTCAAATAATATTCTCTCAAGGACAGCATAACTGTGATTCTTTTTTAAGTGAGAGTGTACACAACGTGGCACCTAGTAAGGGCTTAACTACCAAATTTCAATGGCTAGGGCCTAGGCCTGTTCAATGTTCATTCCTTTTCTTTTCTTTTCTTTTCTAACACGTAGCCTGCACGAGAAAGAGGTCAATAGAAAGGTCGGGAAACAGTAGACGCTATCACGGGCGGGGCCCAGACGGTCGGCGAGGTGGGGCGTTAGTGACTAATTGCCATTGGCCCATGTGCATGCAGCCTGTCGGTGGGGGCGGCAAAATGATGCAGACGTGGGAGGCCCATCTCCTCAGTATATAATATATTCCCTGCTGCTCTCTATATATACACGATTGCTACTCCTTGCTTGCCCAAACAACACGAAACAAAGAGCGAGAGAGAGAGAAGAGAGATCTGGGAGTGGAGGGAGTGAGCGAGGGCATTGTAGATCGGAGCAAAATGGGAAAGATTGCACTTGGCAGCGCTTCGGAAGCCTCGCAGCCCGATGCCATCAGGGCGGCCCTGGCTGAATTTATTGCCACTTTCCTCTTTGTTTTTGCTGGCGTAGGATCAGCTATCGCTTACGGTAAGTTTTGCGTTCATGCTCCTCGCTCAGCAAAATGTATATGAACTGAACATCAGCAGTCCAATTAACTTGGGTTGAAAGAACGTGATGGAATCCTCTAGTCTGCAGTATTTGCACTGGCAGAAATTTACCGGCAAATTTCACGAATACACTTGTTGTACTTGGAAATGTCATCTTCACGACATTTACTTCTTTTGAAGGATTTGAAGCAAATAAGTATCTCGATAATCAGCTAATGGCTTACTAAGTTGCTCTGATAGTTTTGTATATATCTTGTCTATATATGCTTGCCACTTGGTAATTTTTTATTTGGATCGTGAAGGCATGTATGATAGAAGCAACCCGGGTGACAAATCCACACCGTATGCCAAATTACTGTAGGCCGGGATGGTAATCCGGATAACGTATTTGCACCTGGGCTGAGTAACAAGTTTGAAATAAGTAGCTGTTAACTAGGAATTAATTTTGGCTACGTTTTAGATTTAGTTTAAGTTGAGGTAGTCTTTTATTGTGTGTGTTTCAAGTCTTTACTTCTCTTTTATTGTGTGTGTTTCAAGTCTTTACTTCTCAATTTTCCATGGACCAGTAACTAAAATCATTGTATTACGAGGTAAATGTCTTAGGTATTGCAACCGAATGCTGATCGTACAATGTAACGTAATAAAGTTACTGTGTAAATACTCAGTCTGCAATAATTGAAAATAGCTTGTTCAACGAGTTATCATAGTGTTCTCCAGTTGTCAGAATAAGTGACCCCCTTACAAATAAGTGATGTGACGTGAAGGTGAAGTCCTCCTTGAGATCTTGAGTTTCACCTACTGAGCAACACAATGAAGAAAAACAAGAGCATTGAAGGAGATTGCAGTTTTTGGTGTTAATAGCTGAGCCATAATTCACGGATCACACACTATTCATGATGCTATTACTTTCTAAAGAGTTCTATGAATTCCATGTTAATTCTAGTTTTGTGCGCTGATTGAATGATGAGGCTCCTGGATAAGCTACACATTAGTTTCTAACATATGGATCACGCACAGGGAAATTGCTGCCAGGGGATCTTACTCCAGCTGGCCTAGTTGCCATAGCTCTCGCACACGGAATTGCCCTTTTTGTTGTCATCGCAGCGACTGCCAACGTCTCAGGAGGTCATGTCAATCCAGCAGTCACTTTCGGCCTAGCATTGGGCGGACACATAACCATACTAAGGGGAGCCCTCTACTGGATAGCCCAACTACTTGGCTCCACCGCTGCCTCTCTGGTCCTCAAATACATTGTCACTGGAGAGGTGTGCGTGTTTTTCCTTTCGTGCTCCTCCTAGTTATAAATCATGCTAATTTTTCTGTTATTTAGCTGGGACCTGAGCGCATGGCTTGATTTCTGGATGCAGGCTGTGCCTGTTCACGCACTGGGAGCAAAGGAGTCAGCAGTTTCTGGGTTCATTTGGGAGATCATCATCACATTTGCCCTGGTATTCACAGTCTACGCTACTGCAGTGGACAGCAAGGCCAAGGGCACAGTTGGGGGCATAGCTCCCATTGCCATAGGTTTCATAGTGCTAGCCAACATCCTGGCTGCTGCTCCCTTCAGTGGGGCTTCCATGAACCCTGCCAGATCATTCGGCCCAGCCCTTGTAACATGGAATTGGGACAATCACTGGGTTTATTGGGCAGGTCCCCTCATTGGCGGAGCTCTGGCTGGCTTGACCTATGGTGGAATCTTCCTCACACCTGTGTCATACACACCAGTCAATGATCAGTTCCTCTAAGCATACATCATCCGAGCAGTATAGCACATGAGTGATTTTCCGTATTGCCAGCGCTCTAGACAGGCTTCAACTGGATGATTAACAGCGATGGATCAAATTCAGCAAACTATGCCTTGTTCAGCTCAGATTTCTGCTGATAGTATCTGTATTCTGGCTTTGAAGATTGTTGTGATGTGGAGATTTGAGAGCTCTGAGGCCAAGAAGACATGGTGTGTCTCAAATGTGTGAAATAATTGGTCAATTGGTGCAAATCTCATGTACCTTTTTTTTTCTTGTGCATTAGCAGCTTGGATTTTATATTTTTCTAGCATGTGTTCAAATTGTCATGGGAAGTTTGCGAGGTGAAACAAAATCAAAAAGCATGCCCTGAATATTTAGTGCTCTCTTTCAAGCCTAAAGAAGAGATGAGGGTTTATCATGCATGCTGTTGTATGAAATTGCTTATGCCGGTAGTTAAATGATAAACTTTCATTTTATTCATATCATGAACTACATAATGCTTATTATGCAGAGATTCTTATTGCAAACACAATAGGTAACAAAGTGCTCAAATAGAGAAAACATAAATATAACATCAAAGTATGGAGTAGGACGTTCTCCACACTCTACAATTTTGATTTGATATTCAGCTCTTTATTTCAAGGGGACTTAAGGGGACTCAAAATGAGAACCTCATAACCTAACACCATTATTGAGAGTTGAATGAGAAACATTGTGAGGATATCATTAGAGAATCTTTCAAAATTGACCAAAAAGAGGCCATTTCACAAAAACCATGTTTTTTTTCATACAAATTTTGAAAAAATAATTTGTTTTTCATATATTTTTAAAATACAAACATGTGAAAAATTATAAACCTACAAAAAAAATGCTTTTTTTTATACCAAGAAGTTTAACAAAAAAAAAGTATGTTCAAAATCTCCCAAAAACTTACATAATTTTTTACTTTGTATAATTTTTTGATTTTCTATCTATATAATATGTCTATTTCCATTGCAATTACCTATACATATATTTTTTAATTTCTATTTAGAAAATATGTCTATTTTTTAATTATATTCAAATTTACAAAAACAACAAAAATAAAGGTACTAAACATTTGATCTATATGATCATGAGTATGACCAACAAGTAGAAAATTGAGTTTGACCTTTCGGAATATTTTTCTTGACTACAAGCATACTTAAGTATCTTAAAACCATTTGGTTTTATTCTCTCTAGTTGTATTGTCCAACTACAAATACAAGGTAGGAGTCAAGTGTTCTGTTCAAGCACAATCCTCAATATTTTTGAGACATTCCTCATAAGAGGAAAAATCTAAAAGATCCTCAGCTAAAAGATGATTTTCACTAGACATATCAATCAAGCCTTCTATTGAAACATGGCTATCATTTTGAGAGCTTGGCAAACCAACAATGAATAATGTGGGTATCAATAGACAAAGAAGATAATTTATTGGATTGCCCCGAGGAAATAAGGCATTGTAACAAAAAAAGGAATCCAAACCTTGTTTAGTAAGTCTAATTAAATATAGAGTAACTACCAAAAGAGCTTAAATAAGATGCAAAATGACGTATGCCCAAGCAAAAATGTAACGATTATGTGTCGCAAAAAAAGTGCGTTGTCAAATTTTTAACCAAACCCTAAATCGCAATGAGAAAAACCTCGATCGTCAAAGATGTTTGAAATTTTAAAACGTCATTATGAAATATATTCATTACGATTACTATTAAAAAGTAATCATGACACCAAAAGCTATTTATACATTTGTTAAGCTCATTTGTCATCCTCGCTTCTTGAGATTTGGATCGTGCGCTTAGGTTATTGCTCTTTCTTTTCTATAACGATTTGGGCGATTTTCACGGAGACTAACCAACCATTCAGGAGTCTTTCAACATATCTCCTACAAAGGTACGATTTTTAGAAAAAATCTATAGATGCTTTTTTTTACTCTTTTTGATTGGCTGATAAAATTTAATTCCAAATAATCGCTAAATTATTTGGTAGTGATATATTTTAGGGTTTTGTTTTTGAGGTTTCCGTTAGATCTCGATCTATCAATTCAATACACTGTATCGAGACGTTGTGTAAATGTTGTCATTTCATTCATAAGGATTGTTATTTCAAAGCAATGTTAACCTAAATTTAGATACATGGTATCGGGATTTATGTTAAGTTAACTAACTTAACTTTGTTTAACAGGGATTCCGATATGCCGTATCTAAATCCCTCTTAAAAATGGTTAACTTAAGTTAAGTTAACTATTTTTAACAAGGATTCCCATGCGCCGTATCAAAATCCCTCTTCAAGCCATCTTGAAAAGCGTAGTAGGGGTTTTCGTGACTGTGTTAATATACACATTACACTCGAGCTATCTCTCCACTCAAGCTCCTCCACCGCGGCTGCCATCGTTGCTAGCTCCTCCTACTTCCACCATCACTAAAAGCCAGACTACATCAGGCTTCCACAACCTCCCTCAGATTCAGCCAGTCAATCAGTGCTTCTCCAAATCAACTTGGATCAGTTGACAACTCTATTCACACAAATTCTTGCCAGAGAATTCATTTACAGAATGCAATCCAGCTATCAAAAGGCCTTCAACAAAACTCTGGAGTTGGGAAAAAAAATCAGTACTCATTAACGCAATTCTAGAGTTGCTCTGGAGTTGTCATTATTGATCCTCACAGACGTTCGTTGATCCTCACAGCACAGAAACGTGTCTGATCCTCACAGCACAGAAACGTGTCTGATCCTCACAGCAAGGAGTTTTCAACACAGTCAAAACGTTCGCTGATCCTCTTAAAAAATGTTCGCTGATTCGTTCTTTAGCACACTTTTTTTTCAGCACTGTCAGACTGTTGTTGATCCTCACAGCAAAGAAACTCGTCTGATCCTCAATTGAAATCTATGTTCAAGCTATCTCTCACAATCGATATCCATGTTCAAGCTATCTCTTGGATCACCCCTTGCCCACTTCTTTGTTCTCTCTGTTCTCTGATCTACATGATTGTCCTCTCTGTTCACAATTGATCTTCGCGGCTGATCTTCACGACTGGCTGTTGTTCGGGATTGATTTTCACGATTAATCTTCAGAAAACACTCAAGCAACAATGCTTGCAACTTGTCAGGAAAAGTCATTCCTCAAACTTGTACCGACTGAGAACTCCAGAATGTGTGATGAAGGAGGATTCGAAATACATATTGGCTCTACAGTTTTACCTCATTACTCTCATACTATTGACTTCTCTAATTCTCATGATCAGTTTCAGGCCTCAGTGACTCGTATAGAATTTGAGGCATAAGTAATCGAACCAAACCATTAGTCTGTCATTTCAGCAGACAGTATCCTCCTCTGCCAACTTACCCTAACCACAGGACTCTCTTCCCGTAGTCAATAGGAAGCCCATCCAACATGCTGGTAGTGGCTTCATGAAGCGTGCTTGGTCTCTTTTTAACGCCATTGCGAGTCGGAATGATAAACTTTACGACCAAAAGAGAAACTTTTGAAATATTCTCCTAAATTCTCTCGAAAAGTGTCTTAAATCAGGGTGCTTTTCAAAAACACCTTGCGCAAGCATAAAACATGCTTAAAAAATGACCAAAAAGGGGGTGATTTTAAACATTTTTAGAATTTTTGAACTTTTAAAAAGACATGGTTTGCAAGTCACTTTTGGCTATCCCAGATGCCTAATCGTTTCTGCAATCTCTCTTTCATGGCAGTCTAAGACTCCTACACTGATAATCTTATTCAACACAAAAGAACAACGCGTAATCTCCGTTCTCTAAGTAATCCACAATCCTGCTAAACACAATTATTACTGTTCTTTCATTATCATTATTGTTGTCTTTCATCTGTAGGCATTCACCCAACAGATGTGGTATAAGAGCTGATAATTTTCATCTCACGAACCACCAACAAAGTGGAATCAGAGCTTCCAAGCCACCAACAAGATTGGTATCAGAGCTCCCACAATAGAGTGGTATCAGAGCCTTGGTTTATTGGATTACTAGAGTCTAGGATTTATAATAAAACTAAATACATTCTTGTTTTATAGAGCTAGTTCATTCTGTTTGTGTTCAATTTATGTTCCTCGATTTTAATGGAAGGTTCAACCTCAGAGATCCGCTTGATTAACAAATTCAATGGCGATGAATTCCACATGTGGAAGTTAAAGATGAGGATAATCTTAATCGAGAAGGAGCTATGGGAATATGTAAACGGTTCAATAGCCAAACCGACAGAACTTGAATTGCTCCCAGAAAAGGTCCTCATACTCGAGATGAAAAATTGCAAAGTTTAATTTTTGCAAGGAAATAAGCTCTTGACAGTTTCTCCACCCACTTAAAACTCAGAGTTCTATGATGAGTGAAACTAAGAATGGCAAAAAGTTGTAGTTCATATACAACTGAGCTGCTTTTGCTTTTTACAGCGTTCAATTCCGAACTTAGATGGAGATGATATGAGGATCGAAAATACACAAATAAAATACAAGGAAATCTGACTAAGGGTAAAAAAGGGTCTTGAAAAAAAATTGAAAAGTAATAATTACAATAATTCAATAACTTAGTAGTGTCAGGCTTGTCGTTCTGATCACTTTTTGTTTTTACTGCACTGGGATCCGAGCTCACACTATAAAGTTATGGGTTTTCAAAGAATTAGAAAGAACTGAAATAAACAACTTAGAATGGATAGCATTTTGAAATCCTCAAAATGTTTTTGTGCTCATGAAAGAATACAAAGAATAAAAAAAAATTAAAATTTACGGCAAGTTTTTTTTTCCTTGCGGCTGCTTCTATGCAATTGGGTGCTCGTGGAAGAATTCAAGGGCGTTTGGACCGAGCCGAAGGAAATCTGAACTAAATCAAAACATAGGAACTGGACCGAGTGATGGGCGGAAGAATAGAACTCGACCGAGCCGAGTGGGAGGAGATGAAAGTGACCGAGCCGAATGGGGGCACATAAACTGACCGAGTCGGAGAGAGAGGGGTATGGTTATCCTAGTAGAGAGCCGCAGAGTCAAAGTACTCCAGCATGCATAATCAGGAGCAATCCGCATCATTGCACCGGTTAATGTACTCCTTCTCCCTCATTCGGTTGACAGTTGAATCTCTTTACACCCTAATTCGGTTTCCTCTCTCTCTCTCTCTCTCTCTCTCTCTCTCTCTCTACCCACCCATTTGGTCTAGATCTCAAGCTCTATCCATTCGTTGAGATCTCTCTCTCTACCAATCGGTTGAGATCTCTCAATGTATGGATGTGAATAATGTTTGGAAATATTCTCTTGGTTAACCAACACTCTATAGAAAGCTGAGTTTAAAATATGCCATCAATCTATATCGGTTTCTTTGGAGAGGTTTCCATTGCTCAGTGGACTCTAATGAGATCAATCTTCAATTGAGTAATGTCAACAATGATTTCTCATCAATTGTTATTTGGAACAATTGAAACATCAAATACCTGGTTCAACTTTGGAATGTATTTTCACTATTTGGGATTGATACTTCAACAATTTATATGGGCAACTACAAATTTTATACTTCAAAACGAGAGTCCATTTTTGAGGTCAATCAGGTCAAATATCACAACCACCTATGAATGAGGCATTGACCAAATTTGAAGAAATATATTTTGGTCAACAGTATGCCCAGAGACGTGCTTCATCGTATGACAGAGTGTCAATATTCATGCCGACTACTTCGTATGGAGCATTTATATACGAACAACAATTCATGACTACCATTGTTTATGACAGAATTGTAATTTTCTTTATCAAATTGGTCAAACAACATGGATTGGCAGTTATGACAGAAGATCTGGATGCAAGACAAAATCAAGAATCCAAGGGAATTGGATAAACATCCGAGTTGGTATGATGTCGAGAAAGCAGACAAAAGAGGATATTGTGGTGATACACTCTGCCCATTCCATATAGATTGGTTGCCAACAAGCAATATGGTGCTTCATCAACCTCTTCTTCGACCATCATTTTTTTTCCTTCATAGGAACAAGGATTACAATCAGAAGCTAGCAAAACGGATTCAATTTGACAGCTTTGGATATGTAATGAAGCAATAATTTCTTGGACGACACATCTTCAATCCTGACTACTTAACCAAGGCGATCAAGCTGATCAGACAAGTGTCTTCATTTTTTAGGACAAAAATGTTTAAGTAGGGGGAGTGTCATGTACTTTTAGTACATCCATGCTCATATATGCAAGATAATATCCCGGATGTAAGCTTTGTAGGCCCAAAAGGAGCTATTAGCTTTAAGAACAAGGTGGTTCTCTCTTTAGGCCTTCCAAAGTAACTAATAAGGATAATAGGCCAACAAGGGCCAATGTAGTTTAAATAATACTTAACAAGGGCTAACTATCCCTCAAGCCTGTTATGTTTAGTTAAGTAAGAGCATTGTCTCTAACTAGGCAAGCCTACATCAATTTGTGAATCTCAGTTTGGCTCATTTGCAAGTGAGACCTTCTAGCTTCCTGCTGAATGTGATCCATAGGGATCTCAATCTTTGTTCTAAACTTTCTCTCTAAGAAAATGGAACTGAACTTCTATGTATTTAGTTCTAGCATGAGTACATGGGTTCAGAGATAGAGCTATGTAGCTCTGATTGTCGCACTGGAGTATTGTTGCAACATATTTTAACACCTACTTCAACGTGATCTACTGAGCACTAGCTGCTTCATTTGAGAATCGGTTAAGTCAGCTAACCGCAAAAGTTAGATCCGGTTGGGTGCTTACAAGAAGGCACACAATATTAAGCCAACCAAATTCTCTCTAAGTAGATTCAGATAATTCTTTGTTCTTTATCTATGAGAAAAGGTCATTGTTGATCTTAGAGACTAGTAGCATTTCATATACATAAATGACAATAACAATTATCGCCTTTGCAAGGCTATTTTCATATGAGCTTGGGTTATTTTCAATTTTTCTTGAATTCTCCATCTTCCATCCTTTTTGTGCTACTCAATAATCAATCATGACAATGTAGTGGTGTTTGTATGTGAATATGCATAGCCTAGTTCAGAGCACACAAGCTCCTAGGTGTGCATTTTCTACACCAACTAAGATCGAGAACATCTTTGTGAAAGTATATCATTTGTAACTATTGTAGTCACAACAATTTCAAAGTAGCCATGACTATGAGATGTTTTAAAATGAAATGTTGTAAAAATAACGAGATAAATAGCTAGATAATTAGTAACAATAGTTAATTTTTTTTTTTTTTTTTGCATATGGAATTAAGCAACTAGTGGTTGTTATATACATTGACAATTAGTAACAATGGTTACATTTTTTTTTTTTGCATATGGAATTAAGCAACTAGTGGTTGTTATATACATTGACATATGTACAACTGCACAATGGTTGGTAGGATTCGAGCTTGCACCTTTCCGATGGCAATCAACAACTCCACGCATACACCCCATTGTGATGGGCAATGGTTACATTCAATCACAAAAATTACTTATCTAACAAAAGAGTTTGCATGTGTAGCGATGCTATTTAGTAGCCACCTAAATATGGCTTTCATTAGAGAAGTTCCAAAGTTTAAGCTGCAGAGTATGGTAAATAGCTGCAATATATATTATGCTAAGTGTTTTTTGGCAACGAAAATAGGTTCTAACTTGAGACATATATTGTTATTAAGCATTTCTTTGTTAGTGCAAATAATTCTTAACCTATTTTCCAACTTCATATAAAGTGATGGTTACTTACTCTTTTGCTTCTCAAATTATAATAAAAGAAATATGGCTTTCATTAGAGAAGTTCCAGACGTTAGAAGGGCCTTTTGTCAAAATTTGTTTTTTTTTTCTTTCACTTTTTATGTGCATGTGGCCCAATCATTTCTTGAGATATTGGCTTCTATGTAACATAATTCGCCTGACCCAAAAAACACAATTCATATTTGGAATGATTTGAATTTCTGGTCCGATAGATTGGAAGCATATTATTGGCTGGCATGTGCAGCCCCTTAATCTTTTGAGTTGCTTGTCATTTTAAGCATGTAGTTGTATTTATGAATGAGTACTTATTATGGTTTTGTATTGCAGATCTATATCCATCAAATATACATGAATGGGAACCTATAACCTCTCTTTCAAGTAT
>MU835281.1:0-40354 GCA_029204225.1 Diphasiastrum complanatum | reverse complement strand
TCTTGACAGCCTGCGAAAAGATACCTAAACAAAGTCAGCGTTCTCAAACTTCTTAAGCCTTCCGACACAGGCTGCTTTTTTTATTTTGCATAAGGCAAGAGCATGGATACTGACATTCAGGCTGCTGTGCCTTTTTGCAAAAGGCAACAGCATAGTAGCCTATTTCTGGCCATATGTGTTTGCTATAAGGTTCTCATTACAGCCTCAGGTTGGTCCTGGATTTACTTACTGAGGATCTCAGGGAATTGATCCAATTGGTTGCATCTCCAGTTTCAGTACAACATCTATGCATGACATGCTTTTCTTCTGGCTTGTGGAGGTCATTCACCTTCACAGACAGAAATCTCCAACCTGGCATTACTCACTAGCAGAACATGGTTTCTATTGCTTGTTTATGACATGTATATCTTTGAATGATCAAGATCTACCTGCTGCCAATATTTCAGCTTCAGAATATATGTATTGCTGCATTGTTTCCTTTGAATTTGATACTAATGGATCTAGTTACTGAATTGTGGTTAGTTTATGGTGTAGGGTTTAGGCTGAGCTGTTGTATCCCTATTCACCTAGTGCTGATATGTCAAGTGACACCATAAGCAACACTAGTGTGAGGTAACCATGAAGAGGGTTACAATAGACATCTTACCTTCCATGGATCAATTGCTAGCAAAGTGTTTAAATAAAGAGATGTCGTTGTAAGTAGATGATGAGGTTCTTTCATTTAAATAGATCCCTGTAGTTTCTAGTAAGATTTCTTATTTCACAACTGACTGTTAACGGTGATCTACACCTTGTAAAGACATTTCACAATTCTGCAATACATTTGGATGTATCCAAAGGTCTTACATAAAACATATTGATAACTCCATCTGAATATAAACCATTTGCTCATGACGCTTTTTCATGTTAGCACATTCAATTCAAGAAGTTGTGCATCTTCATTCCGTTTATCATGTTGTCTAGCTTGCTTGTGTAAAAAGTTCATGTTTCCAAACATGTGGACATGTGGGTCTACCACCAACATTTCATAGTGAATAGGTGTTCCTAGTGCATTATGCAAGTTTGTTTGCGAGAAACCATTTTTATGGTGATATGGATTTTATACAAATTGGGAAGCAACTCAAAATTGGGATTGCACGATCATTGAACAACTTAATATTTGGATTCCGCAACATTTGTTTTCATTCTTCTGGGTTTTCACTTATGACTTATAGAGAATTTTATTTGCATGGCTTTTGAAATTTAGATATCTTCCTTCATTGATAATCACAAAGTGTCTTGTACAATTAACATTTTACTTCAAAGCCAACTCTTTGCATTACACACATTTGTTTGTCTCATATGTGTACTGAAGGCTTTCGTGCGTCACTAAAATGATCCCCAAGGATCAAGCCTGCAAGGATACTCAAAAAGAGACTATGGAGCCAAACCCCCAACCAAGCCAAAGATTACTCCACAACAGCTACGCTCCCATGCTGCAATATGTGAATACCTGGAGAGAGAGAGAGAGAGAGAGAGAGAGAGAGAGAGAGAGAGAGAGAGAGAGAGAGAGAGAGAGAGAGAGAGAGAGAGAGAGAGAGAGAGAGAGAGAGAGAGAGAGAGAATCCCCAATGCTAGGAGGGTGAGTTTCTACAGACTGGTCAATCTTGAAAGAGTCCTTTATCAAGCGTTTTAAGCCCTTGAGATATATCACTATAGGAGTGCCTGGGCCCTCACAAGGTTATTGATTGCATAACTAGCCTTGAATTTATTTCTAGATTGAGGAAAAGATGAGGGGATTGTGAGAACTTACTTTACCAAAGAGTAGCTGGTCCTGTCCATGAGTCGAAGCCGATCGCACATTGTTGTAATGATCTCCACTCAAACCGATCTGACTCTTCAAAAGGTCATCGATCATCTTCTTCAAAAAGAGATGCAGAGATAGACCAGTGATTTATCCGTCAAAGATAAATCTCTGGTATTATACACCAAAAAGAAAGATAATTTCAAAGGCAAGAATCAGATGCAGTAGGAAAAGACTCAACCTCCATCAGAGAGTAGTGGATCCAGAAGGCGACTCTTTTGCAAATATTGTAAGAGGGTGAACTATGACGTCAAAGATTGTCGCATTCAAATCTACAACGAGACGAAGAAGCAGCAATCCCAACAGTCAAACTCTACTAATACAACATAATTTAAGGAGAAAACATCTGATGATGTCAAACCATTAGAACTGTTAATGTCTTGAAAAAGTAGTGATATAGACTATGATAGATGGTATCTCTACAGTGGCGCTACCCAACACATGACTCCTCGAAGAGAATGGTTCTTTGAATATGTGGCTTATAGAAAGACGATTGATCTACCTCGGAGACTCTAGCACCATCCGCGTGAAAGGAAAATGAACAGTCAAAATTATGTTCAAAAATACATTCTTCATTTTTGTTTCAAATGTCCTTCATGTACCTTAGTTGTCTAAAAATCTTCTTTCGATTTCAAAGATAACTAATGAGGGCTATGTCCTTACCTTTTCACCTAAACAGTGTACAATCTTCGACAAAGATGCCACTTTGACTACTTGCACTTGAGTTTTCACCTAAACAATGTACAATCTTCGACAAAGATGCCACTTTGACTACTTGCACTTGAGTTGGAAACTTATATGTACTCTCTAACTCTAATTAGCTACTACTTCTTATGATAATGTAAATGATCAAACATTACTATGGCATGGTCGATTTGGACATGCTAATACAAGATCTCTTTCTTACATGTGTTGCAACGAGTTAGTTGATGGATTAAATTTTTCTCTTTTATTTGATAGAAAATCATTTTTCTATGAGTCTTGCATTTATGGCAAACATTCTAGAAGCAGATTTCCTAGAACAAACTCCATCAAGACAAAGCATGTATTAGATCTTGTGCATAGTGATCTTTGCGGTCCAATGCCAACTCCATCCTTTGGAGATGCATTTTACTTTATCACCTTTATAGATGACTACTCGAGATGACGACAGTCATGTTTATAAAGTATAAATCCGAAGCCTTTGAATACTTCAAAAATATTCAAGGCCATGGATGAAACCCAAACATCTAGCTAGGTGAAAGTGCTCTGAAGTGATGGTGGTGGTAAATACATCTCCAATGAGATGTCGAACTATCTAGTTGACAATGGTATTTGAAGACATTTTGCCTCCTATTCACCCAGCAGAATGGAAGAATCGAACGCTACTTAATTCAGCTAGATCTATGCTACATCAATCCAACTTACCTTCAAAATTTTGGGCAGAAGCCACATGGACACAAACCTAGTGTCACTCATCTAAAAATATTTTGTTGTATATGCTTTGTTCATGTTCCCAAGCAAATTAGGAGAAATTGGACCAAAGGTCAAATAAATGCATTTTCATTGGCTATCCTAATGAACATAAAGCTTACAAAGTTTATGATTTATCCACCAATGTAGCATTTGTTTCTAGGGATGTAATCTTCAAGGAGGGATGCATTCTATGACTTCAAACTCTTGGATTTCAATGCTCAAATCCACTAAGTAATGAGCATCCTAGAAAAACTCAGCCAAAGTCCAACTTTGAATTTTTTAGACCTTCGTGTTTTTCGCAATTTTTGCACCTACAAGATTTTCACACTTCGCGGTTTGTCAAAACTCAACTCCATTGACTTTGAAGTCATTGAAGTTTGAAGTCTAACTTTATATACTTCGACTTCTCCTTGTATATACTCGACTCACTCCATCATCCGTCATCTCCGACTTCTCCTTGTATATATATTAAAACGTTAAGGTACGACACATTGAAGTGCTCGACATATCCGACACATCGAAGTGCCCGACATATCAATCCATGAACTATCAAACGACTTCAAGTACATCTCTGACAGTCCACCTGACTTGTGCATACACTATAAATTTAGCAGTTAAATTTTATGCTCCCAATGCACTGAGCACTGGCATGCAATCATCAATGTACACCGTCAACGCTCTTATCAAATTGATTACGCTGTATTCTAGTTAAGTAACTAAGTTGCTATGTAATTGGTAGCTAGTTCAACGATCATAAGCCGAAGCATTTTTTGCACCAACTCTCTCGCACTGCTTCACGCTCTTGTATTCATCTTTTTGTCTTCAATCTGTGTGCAAGTTTCTGTCTCACTACTGTATTGTTCTATTGCGCATTGCTATTTTTAAGAAAATTGTTAGTCAAGAACCAATATCATTTTGCTTGGTCTCACAAATATCTGAAGGGTATTTCTACGTCAAGGGTCGAGCATACTATTCCATTGATTCCAAAGGTTACCAAATTTTATCGATGTAATTCAAACTTTATAGTAATTTTGACATAGTTTTAACCATAGAACTTTGATCCAACTTTAGAATTATTTTCATCCTAAGTATAAACCTCCTTTATAAGGTTCAAAAGTAGCTTCTATTATTGATATAGAGAATAGTGTCCACATTGGATGTTTCACTATTTCTTACATCAATTTCACACGTCAAAATGTAGCTAGAACATGAAGAACCAAATAGAATATAAATGAGATGATTCCTCCATGCTTCCAACTCTGAACTCTCTAGAGAATGACAACCACCAAACAATAAATGTGAGTGATGACCACTTGCTTGCATGTCTCCTGTATTTTTGTCCTTTCTTGATATGTCTCCACCATAAAACTCCATGATCGAGCCTCCATCTCGATCTTGCCACAAGAAACCATCAAACCTTGGAAATCCATGAGTAAGAGAGTACAACAATGATGCTAATCCAGCTCCATATGACTCCATATAACTAGTTGGTAGCACTAGTTCTTCTTCAAGATCCACTTGACACAAGAAAATGACCATAGATTCACCAAAAATTGGCAATCTCCAAGCATTGGCACCTATACATATTTCAAACCTTGAGAACTTAGGCATGAATGAGTGATACAATGAACCTCCAAAAGCTTCATTTCCATCAAAAAAACCATCCAGAAATTCTAGTACAACTCCAACATCAAAATGATGCAAATCAATGTAACTAGTTTTACCATATCTTGACAATTTGCACACATCCACATGAAATTGCTCAAACATGAGATAGAACAAGTAAAGTAAAATTTAACAGATCCAAAAGATCTTTGCCAATTGGCCCTACTTTGATGCTCTTGACTAGCTCCAAATTGCCACTAAATTTCCTTTTGTGTTGTTGAAGCCCTTTGAGTCCAACCTCTTGATCTTCCTCTTGAACATCAAAGTTATGAATATCTTTAGACCTGAACCTCTGGAAATACTCTCTCTCAAACATATGATCTAGATCCAACAAGATCTTATTAATGCTTGATCTTGAATTTCCACAAAGGTTAGTGAAAACAATGCCACCATCATAAAGCAAAAGATAGATTCCAAACTTTCCATCCAACATGAAGTAGAGTAGGCGAAGATGAGTATAAAACCTAATAAATCCAACCCTCTTGATTTCATAACAAACCTCAATAAGCTCACAAATGAGATCTCCCTTTCCTTGAAGAAATTGCCTCTTGATTTGCTCCATGTAGTCTTCTCCAACCAACCTTTTGCCATCTCGATCATGAGTGATCAACTCATAATCATAGAATCCTTTGAGTTGATGAATAGATGTGAGATCCATGCTTTGAATCTTCCCAAGAACCAATATTCCATTTCCCTTTCCTTCACAACACTAGCTCTTAATGATTCAAGTAAAGTAAAATTTAACAGATCCAAAAGATCTTTGCCAATTGGCCCTACTTTGATGCTCTTGACTAGCTCCAAATTGCCACTAAATTTCCTTTTGTGTTGTTGAAGCCCTTTGAGTCCAACCTCTTGATCTTCCTCTTGAACATCAAAGTTATGAATATCTTTAGACCTGAACCTCTGGAAATACTCTCTCTCAAACATATGATCTAGATCCAACAAGATCTTATTAATGCTTGATCTTGAATTTCCACAAAGGTTAGTGAAAACAATGCCACCATCATAAAGCAAAAGATAGATTCCAAACTTTCCATCCAACATGAAGTAGAGTAGGCGAAGATGAGTATAAAACCTAATAAATCCAACCCTCTTGATTTCATAACAAACCTCAATAAGCTCACAAATGAGATCTCCCTTTCCTTGAAGAAATTGCCTCTTGATTTGCTCCATGTAGTCTTCTCCAACCAACCTTTTGCCATCTCGATCATGAGTGATCAACTCATAATCATAGAATCCTTTGAGTTGATGAATAGATGTGAGATCCATGCTTTGAATCTTCCCAAGAACCAATATTCCATTTCCCTTTCCTTCACAACACTAGCTCTTAATGATTCCATCATAAGAAGTAGAACCTCAAAAACATTAGAAGCCATGAAAAAAATCATTAGTACCTTCAACATAAGGATGATAGAAGTACTCTCTTTTTTCAAACAAGAAATTCTATTCAATGATTTAGGTAATGACTCATATGATAATGATTCTTCCTCACTATCATTCACAATGACATCATTCAAAGTACATCCTACTTTCAACTCTTTGCATACTTCTCTTCTTCTTGACTTGTGAGTATGTCCCGAACAAGTCTCATGATAGAGCCATTTGATCTACTCTCTTTATGAAGACATGTGACTCCACTTGTTGCACAAATGACTTTCTTGGAATCATAACAAAGAAATGTAGAAGAACCACCTCCTTCATGCATGCACTTAGCAGCATCTTTTTAAATATGATCAAAGAAATCATTAGCAACACCATTTTTCAAGGAAGAACCTTTACCACCTCCATTGATGATGTTAGCTCTTTCCTTACCTTTTGCGTGATTACACTTGCCAGGAAGAACCTTTGAATAACCATAATTATCCTCATAGCTAGCCAAGTTAGCACAAAGATGAACATCTCAAGAAGCATATTAGATCTTGACCTAGATCTAGCATAAGGAAGCTTGTTAGACTTTGCATAAGATCCACCAATCTTATTGATGCCAAAAGGAAATTTTGGAAAGTTGAGTCCAATCTCTTTTTTCATTCCATCCCTTTTGTTAGCCATAATAAAAGCATCAAGCTTGAAAAGTCTACCTTGTCTATTGCCCCTAGCAACCAAGATTTCGTCCTTTGTATTGAAGCAAGCATCACCACCAAACTTTACCATGTATCCTTTCTCTATCATTTGAACAACACTTAGCAAATTCTTTGTGTGTGTTCCCTTGGCTGGGTTAAGACAGCTCCCATTGCATACTTCGATGCATTAGTATGCACATGAAACTCTATGGACCAATTGAGTGGACGTAATATTGGTGCTGAGACCAATGTGTCTTTTAGTTTCTAGAAAGCTTGTAGGGCTTCCTTCGTCCAAAGTGGTTCCATTGTAAGTTTCTAGATTGGTCGTGCTAACTCCGCAAAGTCTAAAATGAAGATTCGGTAGTTATAGTAAGCGTGACCCATGAAAATGTAGACTCCGCAGATTGTTCCTGGTGGTGGCAGATCGACAATGATCCTTATCTTTGACAGGTCTCTGGCAATCCCATGTCTGGATACTATATGGCCAAGAATTAGGCCATGTCTCACCCAAATCTGACACTTTTCTAGGTTCAAGGATATATGATATGCATGCACAGATCATCCAAAAAAATTTCCAAAAAATTTTGTTACATGCATAACTCGTTGAAAGGTATTTGGGGCATTACAAAGTCCAAACAACATTCCTTTGTAGACATAGGTTCCCCATTCCGTGGCAAATGTTGTCTTGTAATAAGTTTGTGGCGCTATTTTCACCGGATTGTAGCCGTTGAAACCGTCTAGAAAATTGTAGGCTTCTAAATGGTAAGGAAAAATGATCCTTCTTAGTGACTACATTTAATGCTTTCAGGTTTACACAGATTCGCAATTTGCCATTATTCTTGGTTACTATGACTATCGGCGACACCCCTTCAATATGTTCGATTTCATAAATAAAATCAGCATCTAGCAAGTTTTGCAACTCCTGCTTGATCAGTTCTGTATAGTTTGGGTTGCATCGATAGTAACGGCTTGGGGACTACTCCATCTACCAAGGGTATGGTGTGCTGGACTACGGTTGGTGGTATACCCTTCAGATCACTGTAATTCCAAGCAAAACAATCCTTGTATTTCACCAATAATGCGAATGATCTTTTGAATTGAGTGGGTGTCAACTGTTCTCCCACATGCACGATCTACTCTTCTTCACTTGGCTCAGCTAAATTCATAGGTTGCGTCCGTGCAGGTCCTTCAAAGACTTGTTCCGCTGGTTCCTGACTTTGATCAGGTTCTCTTTGTGCTTGCAGCATCATGATCACTACGTCGTCTAAAGTATAGTTCTTGAAGGTTTCAGGCATTTCGTGAATTGGCATTCGACAAGATTCTTCCTTCAGCATATTGATCTTAGCGCGATTTGTAATCCTTGGGTTATCAGTCATCTATGAGGAAGATGATGTTTCGTCAAGGTTTTTTTAGACTGACTTTAAGGAGTCCAACACCTTTTTTCCTTTTCGACCCATGTAGTTGGGTTCATCCTTGTTGTCTTTCTTAGGAACTGGTGTGATATTCGCTTCATGATTGCAAATATCAACATCCACCGTAGCTATGGCCTCCTCTGGTAGATCGCTCCATCAGATCACCTGGTTATAATGTTTTCTCAGTTGACTCTTCTTATTGGCAGGTGCCTTTGGTGGATCTATCTTGGAAATTTTAGCCATTACAGATTTCTATGGTCGATTGCCAATGCATCCATCAATCTCACAATATTTGTTTCAGAGTCGTAATGACCTCCCCTGGCTTGCCTTGGGTGATCAATAGTGTGATCAGTGGTGGATGATCCGTCATCAGCCTTTGGTGTAATTGGTTTCACCGCCCGTGTGGTTGGATCGACCTTTACAGCCTGTTCTCTATTTTCGAAGGTGAGTGTTCCGGTCCCCTAGTTGTGCAATCCTCAACCAAGGTCTTCCAAGTAAACCGAGGTAGGCAAAAGGGGACTTTGGTATGTCCATCAACACAAAAGTGATTACAAACTACATTTCCGCTATTTTCATTGGGATGTCATCAACTATACCCTTTGGTTTCACACATGATTGATCAACTAGCTTGATGGCAAATTTCACTGGCTTCAATCCTTGCAAATCCCATTTTTGATACAAAGTAGTGGAGATCAGATTTACACCTGATCCTCCATCTACCACTATTGCCTCGTCCTCGAATCTCTTGTGCTTGATTGGTAGGGTGATATTGTGTTCTTCGCTTTCCCATGCTATCCTAATGTGGAGGATGTTGCTCGTTCCTTCGTAGCCCGCACAGTATAGGGGCTCTTGTGTTACTGGTTCCGCTTCTGCTTTGGCCCATTCAGCCAGGAGACTCTCGGCTTGCGGCATAATCCACAATAACTCTCCAAGGAATAAGTTAACATGGCTTGCTAGCAAACTTGTGAGTATCCCAGTATGTAGATCCTCGGGCTCCACCAGTGGAAAGGTGGTTCATGATGATGCAACTGATCGTTTTGATCAGTTGGCGATGGCGAGCCTATTTGTTGTACTGGTTCTTCCTCGGTAGGAGGTTCTGCACCATATTGGAATATGGTGTATTCACCATTTTTACAAATATGAAAATTGCGACACTTCTAATCATCGCATTTTTTGGAATTTTCCTTCATTCCATGATTTCTCCCCAGAATGTTTTCACCAGTACCTCGGAAATATGCAAAAATTCTGACACCTTTGCATTTTTTTGCATTTTAACGAATAAAATGACAGTGTTCGCTTCTAACTAATTTCTCGCAGTTCAAAACTCAGATATTGAACAGAACTTTTGCGAAGTAAATGAAGCATTTGAGTATTTTGATCTTTTATTTATTTATTTATTTTTGTTTTTAGGACTAGACACTTTATTATTAAGTATGTACCTTCAAAATGAAGGACACGCTTTCATTTAATATTAGTCTAATCCGCCAAAATATCATCAATACGTCTAAAACCTCAAACACTTCTGTTTGTTGTCGCTACCACTTTCCATCACTCTTGCTCTCTGATTTATGAATTGTTGCGATCAAGCTCCTTTCCGCCATCTCTCGTTTAAAATTGCAAGCACCATGGCGATCGTATTCAAAACGCATCCAAAGCCAGTGTTACCAGTGTTACAACCACTAGCTACATGAGCGCGAATTGAAGGACTTCTTTAGTTCGATCCATCAGTAATTCTTACTGCTTTGTGTCATTAGCTGATCTGCAATTTGAGTGAAATAGAAGAAGGCATATTTCCACCACCGTCCGTAATCAAGAAATTGTTATTATAGAAGGATTTTATTGTCGTGCCTTAGGATTGCCTATGGACGGCAGTGTGTCAATTACTAAACTAGATTACATCGCAGAGAGCGGAGGAAGCTTACCTTGAGAAACGGGGATATAAACTCTCTTACATTAGAGATCCCAATCTCAAAAGCTTTGTTCGCTTTGCTCTTGCTTCTATTTTTTTTACCAAAGCAAGAGTATACCATCTCAAATACAAATATGAGATATTTGTTGAGAGCCCTGATTGGAGAGCCTATTGCCTTTGGACAGATTGCTTTTAAGCAATTCTGTAAATTAGTAAAGATTAATCAGTTTTTCAGACTGGGTCTGTAGATGGGTATTTTGTGTATGCATGCTGCTGTGCTAACAGTGCAAGAAGACATCAGGATTGCACCAGTGCTGCCAGAGCTAGCCCCATCAGTAGAGGCTGAATCCCAGTTGCAAGTATCAAAGACAACCACCGTAGCGACGACTTCATCATCATCAAGTCAAGGAAGCTCGGTGAGGATGTCTTCACCATCATCCCAGTATACGCCATTGTCCAGTACAGAGAAAGACAGAGAAGCAAAATAAGAAGCAGAGGATACTGATGACCAGGAGCAGAATCAAGCTGATATACCACAAGAGCTAGCACCACAAGAAGAACAGCTTCTTGATGATCAGTAGGACAGTGGAAGTGATGTCGAGACACCAATCCTCGATGCTGAATTGTATCAAAAGATTTTTGGTACACTGCTGCCAGATACACAGGCAGCTATCTGTTGGGAGAGAGAGGGAGGAAGAATAAATGACGAACACGAACGAGAAACGAACTCGAACAAGAAACGAACGAGAAGTGAACTCGAATAGAAAATGTTCGTGCACAGCGGAATGAGTTAAACGTCTATCTCCGTAAGCATGACTACGCCTATCAGAATGAACAGAACTTTACTGATAGAAATCACAGTCATTCTAGATTACGTAGCCAAACATTTAAATGGATGAAGCGCTAGATGAATAATTTGTCGCGAATTGTAAGACAAATTATCTGTCGTGAATGATTCGCAAAGAGCTAGATTGTGCTCGATTGATAGTTAGTTGCGAATTATTTGCGAAAGACAAGACTAAAATTTAATCGTCTATTACCAGAAAAAGCAACAAGAAAGATCAGACAAAATGAAGAATAAACATAGCAATATTGACAGATCTAAAACACAGAACAAATGAACTGTGTCAGATTAAGTTTATCAAGTATACAAGTCAATAATACGGTAGAGCACAAGACAATAGCGGACAAAACCGCGTGCCCCACAAAGCTTATTTCTATCTGTGATGAGAAATGAAACCTCCTTCACTTGTTCTAGACTTATCTTGCTTCATCAGAATTCATCATCATCATTATCATTGAACACTCAGATGGTATCCAATATATATACATAATATTACAAGTGTGCATATGTGAAAGTACAGAGTGGATGTGTTGTCTGTAGGAGATCGTGGATGGCTGCAGTCGTTGTCCAATCTATTAGCGCAACTGCATAGGGTGAGCATGGAAAAGGGTGTGACTTTAGGTGAACGTTCGTGATAATGTAAAAGTGTGTCACTCTTACGAATGGCCTTAGGATAAGATTTACAGGGTGCCTTAGCTGTTAGGGCACTTTTGGCATTCAGTAAGGTAGTGTCCCCTTTTCGCCTGTCACCATACATTGTGTAAGAACACAGTGTCGCGATTCATTCATCCTTTCTTCGTTTGTGCAAATTTGCGTGTAAAAATACAGACTGCATGACAATGTTAGAAAAATATGCAACATGAATGGAGGCAGATTAAAATTGGGATTTAGGAGAGTAGAAGGAGGAAATCCAACACTATCCAGCATCTTGTCAGCTTAGAGACGGTTTCTAGGAAGCTTGGCTCTAGGTATGAAGCAGTCCAAGCATACCTAATTCAGAGGGATACATAACTGAAGGAAATCAAGGCCGAGTTGTCCTATAAAAGTGAAGAGCTTTAAGCAATCCAAACAGAGCTGAGCAGGAATGACATAGCACTTGAAGAAGCAAGAGGAAGGCAGGACACTACGTTTGAAGTATTGGAAGAAATGCAAGAGCAGTCCAATGCCTTCGAAAGCGAAAATATATTGCTTAAACAACATATTAAGACCCTGCAGGCTTCTTTGTAGGAGGAGAGATGCATTCGAGCTACTCTCCAAATAGTAATGCGGAGCTGAGCGACAAACTCAGCGGTGCCCAACTGTATAATTCTGCAGAGATATTGAAAAAAGGCAATCAAATCTACAAAAGACAAGTCGAAGAGACGATATTATGGCAAATCAGCGTCGAAGTCACATTGGGTGCCTACGTATCTCATGGAAGGTACAAAATTGACCCAATAGTCTAGCAGGGAATTCAAGAGAGGATGATCCAAACCTTCCAGCTGCAATATCTGCAACCGCAGATGATTGCCTATGAAAAACTAAAAGAAGAATTGGAAGAGGCCAAATTTCAATCAAGCCAAATGCAGATTTTTGAGGAGGAAGAACCAGCACAATGTCAGGATCAGTCGATGTAGACGGATGAGCCAGTTAAGGTTATATCAGAGAAGGCCATCCAAACAGATACCATCTCCAGGCAAGTCCAGAAGGATTAGGAGACGCAGACCGATTTTGAGGAGGCTGCAAAAGTACAAACAGTCTGTGTCGCAGCTGTTACAGATCAACCTGAGACACTAAGCATTATTCTATATCAAGCTCAGGCGTCACACATGTGAAAAATTGCCTACATTGGCAAATCTAGCCATGTAGAATATTGTACATTTTGTCAATATTGTTTGCTGGTTACTTGAATGGCCAAAGTGCCACTTGTACATACATACCTAAAGAAGGTTACCACAAGTCAAGAGGAGTGGTTGTGTCCATTTGGTAGTGATTCCTACTTTGTAGGATCTAGACCATGATTTATGATGAGATTTGTACCTACCATGCACCTACCAAGCATGACTCTTGGATCTAGGCTAGGGTTTTCATATTAGGACAAGAAAGTGGAGTCTACTTCCTTATTACATGCTGGATTTTCACCTAACTTAGCAAAGGAAGTGTGTTTTACTATGTATTCCCATTCTCCATAGTGAGAAGATAGAAACTTTTTGGAGCCTCAAGGAGAAACTCGAGTTTCCTCTCATTGTATGGTGATTACTCTTGATTTCCAATGACACCCAACTTTGGCACTTTGTAAACATTGTCTACAGGCCGTACTACAGCCTTATTTCCACACGTGTGGAGTTGGATTACACTAATTGATCAATGCTTGATTGTCTCTACTTGTTTCCTATCAAGCTGCTAAACTAGATCTTGTTTTCTGATGACTAGTTTTTGATAGATTGTTTAACAAGCATACAATCACCTTGTGGATCATTCAAAGATCCATTTATGGTCCTTAGTACTGTACTTTTCACAACACAGTGGAGTGGCTGTAAAGAAGAACAAGGTAGTGTATGTGAAGGATTTCAGATCATTCAAGATCCAATCCATGTCCCTGATCTTTGGTTACAATAAGCAAACCAACAATCTTGCCAATGTAGAAAAATCAGCATCTACATACAAAATGAGATGCAAACTCTAAGAGAACTTGATCAAACATGAACCAAAACATAAAATATGTTTGTTGTTCATACAATTACAGTACCCTACTGTATTTCACACATGTGAAACCGAAAATAACAATAAATGAGCATTCTACACACAAGATTGCAAGATAACACCAAGATAGTGCACCAATGAGTAGTAGAACCCAAACAGAACCATGTATAATGATGAAATGAGAGATAAAAGAGAGAAGATGTGTCTCTCCACGAGTTGCATCCTTTTATAAAGTTTCCAAACCCTATTTGGCCACTTGGCTTTCCCTCCAAAATGTAAACCCTACTATTTTTGGGTCTAGATTCAATGTACTCAAAGTTCAAATTTGAATCTCTCTCAAACTCGACTACCAACTTTCTCACACATTCAAAAAGTGTTTATTGAATTTATTTTAAACTAATATAACTTCAAAAAGTTTATCTCTAAGTCTAAAATGAGTTTTGGCCTCTTATTGACAACTTACCAAAATGTGACTAAACTAGACTAAACTAGTTGAAATCTCTCACACTCCCTCTTCAACTAGTTTTGGCATAGTTTTGACAATAGAACTTTGATCCAACTTTAGAATGATATCCATCCGAAGTATAGGTCTCCTTTCTAAGGTTTTAAAGTATCATTCATAATTGATATAGAGAATAGTGTCCAAATTGGGTGCTTCACTATTACTTACATCAATTTTACACATCAAGATATAACTAGGAACATGAAGAACCAAATAGAATGTGAATGAAATGATTCCTCCATGTTTCAAACTTTGAACTCTCTGAAAAATTACAGCAACCAAAAAAATGTGAGTGATGACCATTTGCTTGCTTGTCTCCTCCACCTTTGTCCTTTCTTGATATGTCTCCTCCATAAAACTCCATGAATGAGTCTCCATCTCCATCTTACCACAAGATATCATCAACACTTGATGACTTGGCCATGAATGAGTGAAATAATGAACCTCCAATAGCTTCATTTCCATTAGCAAAACCAGCCAAGAATGCTAGTACAACTCCAACAATAAGATATTGCAAGACAATGTAGCTAGTTTGTCCATATCTTGACAATTTGCACACATCCACATGAAATAGCTCAAACATGAGATAGAACAAGTAAAGTAAACTTGAACAACACTTCCTTGCTTCTCCTTTGACCTTACTTGAGTCTTCAATAAGCTGCAAAAATAGATCCATAACATCTTTGCTAATTGACTTTCCTTTGATGCTCTTGATTAGCTCCAAATTGCCACCTTTCCTTTTGTGTTGTTGAAGCCCTTTGAGACCAACCTCTTGATCTTCAACTTGATCATCAAAGTCATTGAACAAACTTTGTTTTCCAGATCCATTACTTGATTTTTCAGTATGAAAACCATGAGAACCAATATCCACTTGCATAGTATCATCTACACAAGAAAATTCTCCAAAACATGTGAGTAAAGCAAAATGAGTCGCTTCCACTTGCTTATCTTTTTCTTGAACATCAAATATATCAAAGATATGAATATATTCAGACCTGAACCTCTGGAAATACTCCCTCTCAAACTTATGATCTAGATCCAACAAGATCTCATCAATGCTTGATTTTGATCTTCCATAAAGGTTAGTGAAAACAATGTCACCAATGTCACCATCATAAAACAAAAGATAGATTCCAAACTTTCCATCCAACATGAAGTAGAGTAGGTGAAGATGAGTATCAAACCTAATAAATCCAGCCCTCTTGAGTCCATAACAAACCTCAATAAGCTCACCAATGAGATCTCCCTTGCCTTGAAGAAATTTCCTTTCGATTTGCTCCATGTAGTCTTCTCCAACCAACCTTTTGCCATCTTGATCATGAGTGATCAATTCATAATCATAGAATTATTTGAGTTGATGAAGAGATGTGAGATCCATGCCTTGGATCTTCCCAAGAACCAATCTTCCATTGCTCTTTCCATCATAAAAAAAGACTCCCTCTTAATGATTGCATCATAAGAAGTAGAAACCTCAAAAACATTAGAAGCCATGAAAAAAATGATTAGTACCTTCAACATAAGGATGATTGAAGTGCTCTCTTTTTTCAAACAAGAACTTCTACTCAATGTTTTAGGTAATGAATCATATGATAATGATTCTTTCTCTCTATCATTCACAATGACATCATTCAAAGTACATCCTACTTTGAACTCTTCACATATTTCTCTTCTTCTTGACTTGTGACTATATCCCTCTCCAAGTCTCTTGATAGAACCATTTGATCTACTTTATTTATGAAGACATGTGACACCACTTGCTAGAAAAATGACTTTCTTGGACTCATCACAAAAGAATGTAGAAGAACCACCTCCTTCATGAATGCACCTAGCAACATCTTTTGACATATGATCAAAGAAATCATTGACAACAATCTTTTCCAAGGAAAAACCTTCACCTCCATTGATGAAGTTAGCTCTTTCCTTACCTTTTTCATGCTTGCACTTGCCATGAAGAAACATTGAAACACCATCATTATCCTCAAGACTAGCCAAGTTAGCACAAAGATGAACATCTCCAAGAAGCATATTAGATCTTGACCTAGATCTATCATAAGGAAGCTTGTTAGACTTTGCATAAGATCCACCAATCTTATTGATGCTAAAAGGGAACTTTGGAAAGTTGAGACCAATCTCCTTTTCCATTCCATCCTTTTTATTAGTTATAACAAAAGCATCAAGCTTGAAAAGTTTACCTTGTCTATTGCCCCTAGCAACAAGATTTCTTCCTTGGTAATGAAACAAGCATCACCACCAAATTTTACCATGTATCCTTTTTCTATCATTTGACCAACCCTTAACAAATTCTTTGAAAGTGAAGGAATGTAAAGAACACCATCAAGTCTTGCTTTCCTATTAGTAGAGAGACAAATAGGAATTGAACCAATACCTTCGATCACACACTCACCACCATTGGCCATGTGAATTGCTTTCTTGGCTCCATCATAAGTGACCATTGTCTTTTAATCCCACATTGATCACAAAGATCATTGAAGTCATTAGACTTATACTCACCTCCACTATCTGATCTTAGGACTTTGATCTTCTCACCTGTCTGATTTTCGACCAAGTTTTTGAAGTTCTTGAAGTTCTCAAAAGCATCTGATTTCTTGTTCAAGAAGTAGATCCACGTCTTACGTGACATATCATCAATAAAGGTCATGAAATAGAAGGCTTTTCCTAAGGACATGGTCCTCATAGGCCCGCATAAATCTTCTTGGTGTAATTGTTTGAAGATGCTCCTCCTCAAGCCTCGACCCCTCCACATCTTGATTAGCATCAAGATTGATAATAGATGAAACTCCATGAGTTGTTTTGATCTCGATCTTATATGTCTTTTTAGTTGATGCATATCCAATCATCACTCATTTTATAGAGCTAGAATCATCTTTTTTCATAGTCTCTAAAGGTACATGAACAAAGAAAACACAACAAAAGATCCTAAGGTAATCAACCTTAGGTTTTTTCTTATACAACATCTCATATGGTGATCTTCCTTCTAGAGCAAAATTTGAAATTCTATTACAAAGATAATTTGCACAAGAAATTGCTTCTACCCAAAAATCTTTTGAAAGAGATGCCTCGATTCTAAGAGCTTTTGACACATTCACATAGAGTTCTATTTTTTTCTTTCAGCCACCCCATTTTGTTGGGGGGACTTAGCACAAGTGAACTCTCTCCTCACTCTCTCTTGTTCACAATAATCATTAAATTTGTTGGAGATATACTCTCCACCACCACCACATCTCAAAGCTTTTATATTACAAGAGAATTGCTTTTCAACTAAAGCTTTGAATTTAAGGAAGGCATCAAACACCATAGACTTTGAAGATAGAAGATACACCCAACTAAATCTTTTATAATCATAAATAAAAGTGACAAAGCATGTAGCTCCTCTGCTCTTAGAAGATGCAAAGTGAACATCCGAGTGCACTAGCCCAAAAGCATATTGAGACTTGATGTTGTATCTTGGAGAAGGCCTCCTATGAGATTTTGCAATAGCACAAGCTTCACAAGGTTGAAGCTCTTCTGATAAAGTCTTTGACAATCCAATAGCTTTTCCATCTTTGACCATAGATGTCATGGCCTTGAAATTGGGATGGCCCAATCTCTTATGTCATAAATCTTCTTGAGAGATTTCGGTTTTGTAGGCAACATCACAAACGTTAGAATCTAGTGTGTATAATTTCTCAAATCTAGATCTTTTAGCTATCACCTCATCCTCACTCTTGATTATACATGTATCAACATCAAATTTGACATCAAGACCATCAACACTAATGAAATTATTTGTTAGTTTTGGCACATAAAGCACATCATTGAGACACAAAACTTTCGATGATGCTACATTCAAAGGGATGCTACCTATTTCCTCAACTCTACACTCAACATCATTTGCAATATAGATAGACTTTTTAGCATCTCATAAGGCTTGAGACTAGAAAATGAACTTTTGGAACTAGACATATGGGAACTAGCCCCACTATCAAGCCACCACAATTCATCATTCTTGAAAGAAGAGAAAGAAAAACTAGATATCATAAGTGAATTTTCCCTATCACTCTCATTAGCATCACTCTCTTTCTCATTAGTGAGGTTAGCTTGCTTGAATTGGTTTTTTTTCTTGAAGCAATTAGAGGCATAGTGGCCTTTCTTGTCACAAAAGAAACATTTGATCTTCTTCTTCTTCCCATTAGATGTTGAAGCTTGAGATGAATGGCCTTCATCTCCATCTTTGACTTTGTCTTTGTCTGTGTCCTTCTTGAAGTGTTGTTGTTGTCTTTGTTCCTCCCCTTTGGCTTGTCCTTGGTGAACAAAGCTTTGTCCTCTCCTCCATCCTTCAATAATAGCTAGTTGATTCTCAAGAGCTTGTTCTCTTGCCTACATTCTTCAACAATAAGGAATCCTTGAAGTGCCTCCAAGCTTCCTCCTTGATTGCATAGGATTGTACAATGTTATCAAACTCATCTTTCAAACCATTAAGGATGACTTGGACTAATTCACTTTGATTAAGATGATCTCCTATGCATGCAAGCTCTCTATGAAGATCCTTCACTCTCATGACAAAGTTTGAGACTCCTAAGAGTGAGCAATCTAGAAGTGCCATTAGCCTCATAAATGTCTTTGAGGGTGTTCTAAGCCTCCTTGGCCGAGGTGCAAGTACTAATATCTCTCAACACTTCATTGGATACATTCATCTTGGTGTAGTGAAGGGCTATTCTTGCCCTTTTCTTGTACCTTTGGACTTCTTGAAGCACTTGAGGCTCCTCCTCAAGTCCAAGTACAATATCCATCACATCTTGGAGGATCAAAATCGACTCCATCCACCTTCCAAATAGAATAGTTGGAGGTGTTTAATCTCTCACCTTGCTCCAAGAGAAAAGACCCCTTGGAAGCCATAATCACTTGAGAAATTGACTTGTAATGGATCCAAAAACAAGTACAAGTGTTGCTTCTCTCTCAAAAAGGACTTTGATAATGGTTTCCAACCAAAACCAAAGTGATATCTTGCAACGAATATGTGAGGTCAATCTCACTAGCTATCCAATCTAGATCTAGCTTTTCTTCAAAGATGAAACACAACAAGATTTTGATCCAACTTCTTCTAAGCACACGTAAAGCACTCACAGACACCACAAAAGTCTCAAATACAATTGATTTGCATGAAACTAAGTGGCTATGGCTCCAAAATCACACCTAGATCTCACCTAGACAAGATTGACAAGCAACAACATGAGTTTTTGGATCAAACAAGCTAGATATGAATCAAACTTGATGTGTCCAACCATGTTGGGTGCCCTACCCATCTTGATTCAAATGACTATAATTTCCACAAGACACATCCAATTGAGTTGAAACAAGTTGCAACACAAACTAGACTCCACTAGCTTTCTATAGGCGTGGATCCTATCGCGTGGAACATCCATGCGTGGATTATCCACCCGAACATCATTTTTGACAATAGTTGTATACTCGTGGCAGAAAACCAGAATGTTTAAATTGCATGGATTATCCATTGTAATTTGATGGTCATGAATGGATTAGGTATTGTAATGCTAAACTTGGCACATGACAATTTTGGTTTTAGAGCATTAGATCTCTTCCCCATCAAATTGGTGGCTTTCTTCTAATCTTGGTAGAGTTTTTCTAATAGTTTCTTGTTTCTTAATTTTCAGAATATTTTGGTTCAAGTTTTGATCAATTATTTTTCATGATTTCTTATTTTTTTCTTAGCTTGCTGGACGTAGTGAGTTTTCTTGATTTAGAGCTATAATGACCAAGTTATGGCCATTTTAGTGATTATATTTCAATGTTAGTTAGCAATATTTTTTTTTACAATCTATTTTTTCCATTTTGGCTGTACTTTTGGCCGAATTTTCTTACTACAACTTTATAGGTTTGTAGATCTCTGTCTCAGCTTGAATTTGAGCAATTTCTAGCCAATTTGGTGGAAAATTGACAAAGTTATGCCAATTCTATTGAGAGAAGCACCTTATCTTTGCTCTTTGAAGTTTCTCCTATGCAATTTTCTTTTTTTCTGTTTTTCATTTTGAAGTTCCATTTTTTTTTTAACTAGCTCGCTTGAGCTGAGCCCAAACATTCGCCTGAAAAAGGTCATTTTTATTCGTTTATTAATATTTTGATATTTTAATTTTTAATATTCTTTATATTAAAAAAAAAACATTCGCCAAAAGCATTCTCCAGATGAGGGCTGGCCTGCGTTGACTTTTCCTTTTTGCAAACCACATAATCATCGTTTGTTGCTAACTTGGATGCATGCTAGACAACAATGGTGATGAAACTAATGACTGTTGGAAGCTGTCCATCGATGGACAGTTTAAAAACATTTTTTTGTTGAAGAAATTATGTCTCTCTTGCTTCTTGTCCAGTGATGGACTGTAGGAAACTTGCATTACTTTGTACAATTCCATAACAAGTTTGTTTAGAATGATGCAAATTGGGTTGTTGTATCGATAGCAATCTACCACTCATATAATGATGTGTAGTGTCTCTTCCACTAAACCAAAATGAATTCTCAAATGCTATGCACTTCTAATCATGATTTAGTAGCATTTGGAAATTAAATGAGCATCTACGTCTTGTGATTATATAGCATCGATTGTTACTACGGCCTACCACTTCATTTCTTTAGGTTCCAGATTCAAACCATACATTGATAAGTCTCTACACATGCATGTCTTATGCAAGACCATGCTATAACGGTTATACGATTTTGTTTCAAAGAAAACAAATTGCTCGTGGGAATGGCATGGCATCCTCTAAAAAAAACACGTCTACATCATCCAGGTATGACTTCTCTTAACGAATTTCAGGTTGTATATAAACCATAGTTGCACAGAATCATGTTTCTGGGAGGAGACGTTTCAGAAACCGCGTTTCTCCTCCCAGAATCGCCATTTTTTTTTTTTTTTTGGAAAATAGCTTATGGCTGAAATTTTTTTAGGGGATCAATGGTCAAACCAGCGTTTTGCCTCTCAGAAGTGCAGTAGATGGGGCACAAACAGATCTTATTTTCAATAGCTATTTGGTTGTTATTTGCTCTGGTTTTCAATAAATGCTCAAGGGGTTCGAGGGCCGGTAGCCCCCCGAGAAATAGGGGGTCCGGTGGGGGGTTTAGGGGGCAACGCCCCCCAACGGCGGGCGGTAAGGCTCTTCATGACTTGGCCTTCCAAGACTAGATGTACATTTCAAGAATGGAGTGTGTTCCATCTTGAAATATGATAAGTGCATATAGCTAGTGGCATTAAGCAAGGAATTTTTTTTAAGTTGGATGCTAATGTGGCCATTGAAAGTGTGAATATGGTTAGGGAGAAGATGACTCTAGTGTGCCTACCAAGATCAATCACAAAGTGTGGCAAAGTGTGTGAGGCATGTGGCCTTGCAAAGTCACACAAGACATCCTACAAGAGATCTTTGACAAGCTCTACCTCACCTTTGGATCTTATTCATTCAGATGTATAGGCTTTTTCTCATGAAAGTAATGGAGGTGCCTTAATGTATGTGACTTTCATAGTTGGATTGAATTATTATCTAAGAAAAGCCTTGTATATGAAGCTTTTGTGAAGTTTAAAAGCAACTTAGTTTTTGCATTAAAGTTCTAAGATGTGTAATGGAGGAGAATACATCTCCAACAAGATGAGAGACTTTTGTGAGATCAATGGCATTAAGAGAGAGCTTACTTGTTCCTACAACCCCCCAACAAAATGGGGTGGCCGAGAGAAAAAAATAGGACCCTATGTGAATGTGCAAAGTCCTTGAGGCTTGATGCATCTCTACCCATCTCATTTTGGGGAGCAATGTTTGAGGGTACCTTTCGAATTGCCTTTTCGAACCGTGTTCGAATCGAGTTTGAATCGGGAAAGAATTGTTGGTTAGTGGCAAATTAGCAAATGTTCAATGATTCAAATTTCACGAAAATGACATTGTATACAATGATCAGTATGACCCCCTTGGTATGACGACGAGTGTCGTTCTCATCATCACCTTGTGTAACTTTTAACAAGTAATAGATTATAGTACTAAGTTCTAACTTCTAATAGCTTACAACTTACAAGTAACAAGTTACAATACTTAGTAGTAAGTACTAACTTCTAAATATTAACTCTTGAGTTACAACTTACAACTTGCCGTAGTATGTGAGTACAAATCCCATTCGACATTCAACATTGATAATTGAAACATTCCACATTTGAACATTACCCAAATGTAAACTTGAATCATATATGTAGTTTTAACTCATCCATAATTGCCAAATGGTAGTAACGCTGCTCAAGTTTATAATCTCAAAACTTCAAAGTTCAAATTCAACTCCTAATTTCTATAAACTAACCAGAATACTAAATACTAAATAGTAAATACAAATGGGCCAGTCTCCTGAGTCCTTCTAAGGTAGACTAGTCACTAAAGCCTAACGTAGCCTCCTCCTAGTCACCCGTGGAAGCTGTGACCTCGTACGTGCAGGCTCAGGAGCAGGATCCTCATCAATGCCATCAACATCATCAGATGGATCAGCCTCATGCTCTGAGGAATCCTCGCTGTTTCCTTCATCTTCCAAGGTCTCTGCGTCGTCTTTGTCTTCTAGTGGCTCCTCGTCCTCGTGGGCTCGAGAACTGGAAGCCTCTCCCCCTGTCCTGCGACGTGCAGCAGCCCGAGTGGTAGGTCCTGCACGCAGAGATTGGCAAAGGGTTACAATTCACAATCACAAGTTTCAATTCTAATTTCTAAAGCTAGTTACTACTTAGAATATGGGATGGAGCTCAAAGTTCAAACTTCCAAGTGGCAAGGACCAACTTGCAACGGCCCAAGCCTTAAGGCTCAAGGGCTAATTCAAATTTCAAAGCTTGAAATTGAAACTTGAAATTCACCTGCAAACTGCATGGCGTCATCATAGAGTAGTGCATACACGTCCTCTACCTCTTGTGACCTTGGTGGTAGGTCTGGAACCTTCGTCACATCAATGTCATCTGGATTTACCTGCAGTATGTAGACAGTAGAACAACACATTTAGAATGTCACTAAGGATTCAAATTTCAATGTTCAAACACAATTGCAACTATCAAATTACAATTTACCTGCATAGGCTCCCTCGCCCCCTTCATCTTCTTCAGAAGCCGCAGATTGGCATGCACATACACCAACCTGTCTAATTGTGCAACACTAAGCCTGTTCCTCCTCTTCGTATGAATAGAACAAACTCCAATTCCTCTCACATGCACTCGATGTGCAATCCTGTGAGAGAATGCGTATGGCGAGCTTCTGCAATTGAGGACAATCACTCCCATACTTGTCCCACCATGAAACAGGGCGCAGTTGTCCTTCTCTGAGCCGCGCTCCTGGACACCCAATCTCAAGAGCCTCACGCCTGTATAGTGCACATGTGAATTGTGACAATGCACATTGAAGATCATTCATGAGTGAGTGCCAAGTGTGACAATGTGGCCATTCACTTCATTGGGATTCAAGAAAAACAAAGGACTTGAAAAAATAACAAATGTTAGAGAATTGTCATGACTAAGGACTTATACCTGAAGACATTGAGATCATCCCTGAGTGAATCTTGCATGACAGGATCAGGATAGACCCTCTCAATGTATGTGTGCCATCCCTGTTGGAGCTCTGCATCATGGAACTGATCTTCATTCCTCCATAGAGGATGAAGAATGCAAGCTATAGCGTGTAGAGGCTGATGGAACCACTCCCACCCGACTTGCCACTTTTCTCTTATTTCTTCAACCCTATAAAATTTGAAAATCATACATCATACATGTCACATGGTGCATACTTATTACTACATACTACATATTACATAAACACTCATCAAACGTGATAAGAGATAATGCATAATACGAACCTCTCTGCACCGATGGCAGTGCAGGTGCGAATCTGCTCTCCCAGCCTGTCCATGAACTCATAGAGAAGGCCCAAAGTGCAGCCCTCTCTATCCGTAAGGCGCAGGACAGTGTAAAGAGGTTGCAATGCTATGATAATGGCCCATGCATCATCCCAAAAAGGAGATGCTAGCACAATCCTCTCAAATCGCTGAGCCTTAGGCTCTAGTGAGTGCCTCCACTAACGCCAAGGCTGTAAGACCACCATCTGTCTCAAGCCATCATGCACCTCCACGAGGCGCTCCAAAACAATGAAAATAAAGCCAATCCACACACACACACACACACACACACACACACCCCTAAGACTACCTTCCTCTCCCTCAAAGACTCAAACACACTCTTTTAACTTAAAAATCTATTCACACATGTCACACACACAAAACACACACACACATTGTCAAGACTCAAACACACACACACACACACATTTATCAAACACACACACACAAAAACACAAACACACACACACACACACACACACATTGTCAAACATTTAACACACACACACACACACACACACATTTGTCAACAATCACACACATTGAACACACACTGAACAGCCACACGTGACACACACAATTCCACCTCTCTCTTTCTCTCTCTCTCTCTCTCTCTCTCTCTCTCTCTCTCTCTCTCTCTCTCTCTCTCTCTCTCTCTCTCTCTCTCTCTCTCTCTCTCTCTCTCTCTCTCTCTCTCTCTAGACTCGCGGATCTATCTACATCTGTTTTAGACACTGGAATAAGATAATCTATCAGGGCTCCAGTATAGTGCAATCTTCTGCAGGCTTCAAGACAAGATCTATATTCTGGAATCTGTCCAGTGTCTCGGATCTCTCTCTCTCTCAAGCGCGAAAATCTGGGAAGCTTCAAGGCCCGGGGAAGGTAACGAGCGGGGGGCCCAGGGAGGTAACGAGCAGGCTGCAGGTCCCAGAAGGTCGTGAGGAGCAGTAGCAGGAGGTTGTGAGGAGCAAGTCCTAGGAGGTCGCGAGGAGCAGTGGCAGGAGGTCGCGAGGAGCATGCAGGTCCTAGGAGGTTGCGAGGAGCAGGAGGTCACGAGGAGAAGGAGTCGTGAGGAGCATGCAGGTCCCAGGAGGTCGCGAGGAGGAGTCGCAAGCGATTCGACACAACATTGTTGGGGAGAGGCCATAACTTGTGCTAAATTTTTATGTAATAGGCTTTCTAGTAGTGCTATGGGTGGGATCTCACCATATCAAGCTTTGTTTGGCAATAAGCCCAATGTAAAAGACTTTAAAGTATTTGGATGTGTTTGTTATGTCCACATTCCTTTGGAAACTAGAAGGAAAGAAGATGCAACTTCCTTCAAAGGAATATTTGTAGGCTACAAAGGATAGAGGATATTTGATCCTATTTCAAGCAAAGTAAAAGTTAGCAAGGATGTCTTATTTGATGAATCTCAAAGTTCTAAGATGTTTCCAAATGCATCTAATCCTCTATATGATGAAGATCTTGCAAAACCGGAGGAGGAGCTTTTTGAAAATGATTTTTTGGAAGATCAAGCTCAAGAACCAAAGGGGACGAGGATATCCACAAGGAACAAGGCCGAGCCTTCAAGGCTCACTTACTTTGAGAAAGGAAAGCAAAGGGAAGACACAACTCCTTCTACCTCTTATTCTTTTCTAACCACAATGCTTGAAGCGCCATCATGTTATGAAGATGCTAGTAGATCACAAGTTTGGAGAGATGCAATGCAAGTAGAGTTTGATGCTTTGGTAGATAATCAAACTTGGAATCTTGTACACCTTCCATATGGGAAGAAGGCACTTGCATGTAAGTGGATCTATAGAATAAAGTACAATCAAGATGGATCTATAAGTAAGTACAAAGCTAGACTTGTTGCTAAGGGGTTTCTTCAAACTAAAGGCATAGATTATGAAGAAACATTTGCACATGTAGCAAAGCTTGTAACTATTAGAATGATCATTTGTATTGCTACTTTGTTCAAGTGGGATCTCTATCAAATGAATGTGACCAATGCATTTTTGAATGGCTACTTGGAGGAGAAAATATTCATGTTGCAACCCGAGGGCTTCATCAAGGATGGTGAGGAGGACAAGGTTTGCCATTCGAAGAAGAGCCTATATGGGTTGAAGCAAGCACCTAGAGCTTGGTACTCTAGGTTGCATGATTTTCTCTACTCTCTTGGCTTTGTGATTAGTTCTTATGGACCTTCTTTGTACATCAAGTGTAATGACGGTAAGATCATCATTTTAGTTCTTTATGTTGATGATATCATATTGATAGAAAATGATGATGAAGGCATAAGAAAAGTTAAAGTTGCATTGTAGTGAATTCAAGATGGTAGATCTAGGACTTCTAAAATTCATACTTGGAATAGAAGTTTCTAGAGGTAGTGATTTCAATAGAGCAAGCTTGTAAAGTTTCTAATGATGGTGATGAAGCATCCTTTGAGGACATCACACTCTTTAGAAAGCTTATAGGCTCCTTAATCTATTTGACAATCAGTAGACCAGATTTGATTTATAGTGTAAGCAAGTTAAGCCAATATATGCAAGGTCCTTTGAACAGACATTGTAGATGCTTTCATGCATCGATTCTTTCTTCAGAATGATTGTCAGTAATAAGCTCATAGCTTTTACAGAGCGGAGTTAGCTTTCTGAGCACGCGATATTGTCTTGTGCTCATAGCATCAAACTGATGTGTATTTCCATACACTAATCTGAATCAATCACTGTCTTTTATTGCGTTCAGAGTTCTTGTCAAGATTGTATGCTTTGCTACTACATCTTCCTATCTGACATTCTTATTGCTTTGTCTAATTGTCTGCTCTTCCACTTCCCCAAATAACCGTGCAATTAAGCTCTATTTTCATTTGTGTTTACCTACTGTTGTAGTAGTGCACGCTTCGAGGGAATTAGTCGACCACTGCTTTCGGACAGTAGTAGGATCGTTCCAATCACTGGCCCGATCTGCCATCTGAATCTATACACCTACTTGTCCTCGACATGTTTTACCTTGTTAGTTTATGAATAAAGGGTTAAAAAGGTTTGGTCTTGACTTGTCAAGAGGAACTATGTTTCGTTAATCTCTCTCTCTCTCTCTCTCTCTCTCTCTCTCTCTCTCTCTCTCTCTCTCTCTCTCTCTCTCTCTCTCTCTCTCTCTCTCTCTCTCTCTCTCTCTCTCTCTCTCTCTCTCTCTCTCTCTCTCTCTCTCTCTCTCTCTCTCTCTCTCTCTCTCTCTCTCTCTCGTGGATGCTTCTTTACTTAAAGGCACCTCCCTACGTCATTCTATGACAAACTATCGAATCTTCAATTTAAAGGCCCTACACCATTACCACCCTAACCTGCACTATAACTTAAAAATAAAAAAATTCCTCTTGTTCTGCTGATAAGCTCTACGAAGGTTTTAAACTTAGCCTTAATGAATGGACAAGATTTGTTGCTTTTCTCTCAAGGCAATATGTCACCTTCCACGAAGCATTACACATACCACTCTATATCATGCAATTTCAACTACTTTTCCTCACAACACTTTGTAAAGAGAGTTCATCAGTATTCTCCTCTTGTGAGTGCGCCCTACCAAGCTTTCGTCCTTCGAATTCCATCTCATGGTTAGTGGGTCATCCCATTTCATGGCAATGTGATAATCTCTTTTGTTGTTGTTTACATTCTGGTAAATGCTTCTTTGCACTACACATGTTATGTATGCTCATAGCTGTTGGAAAGAGAGAAGTGAAGTGAGTCGGTTCAACAAGTCGAAGACTGTGACTTATAGAGCGCAACAAGACTTAGCCTTCTTTCCTAATGCATGACTACGCCTATCAATATTGAACAAAGCATAATGACTGAAGTCACATTTAATCTTTTAGCAACCAACTTTGAAATCGTTAGCTAAAGTGATTTCATAGCCAAACAATGAAGTATTGAATATATCAGACAAGACTAAGAGATTTATCAGTTACAAATAATCACAGAGAAGCATACATTTTGACTTGATGCTGAACCTATGATGACCTCGATAGTATCGATTCAACCATAAAGGGTCATTATGTGCAGAGTACTGATATCATTAACTGGGGTCATGCTTTAGCAACTATCGATTGTGTCAATGCCACCCTTTGTGAACGCAAGGTTCAAGAAGAGGTACCATTACACTCCATAGATATCAATACTCCCATCCTGTCTTTATACATGATAGATGCACTCCCTATTGAGTGGATACCTGAGGATGTTTTTCTTACTGAAATATCCACCAGTGAGGATGGCATTCTTACTCTGGGAGAACATGAGTTATCTGACGATCAGCTTATTCATTTGCTGGATCCCAAGCGTTTAGGAGAGCGTCGTATATCGAAAGAGATTAAGCTTCCATCACCATTGGATTGTGTGCAACATCCACAACCAGTAAACACTCGTGTATACCGACCCAAACTAAAAGTCTATCAATGGGACATATACAATGATGAAGTTTTGAACACCATTGACGAAGACTTAGTCCGAGAAAAACCACCCAAAAATCCATGCATGCCTACCATTACAAATCCACAAATATCCCGCATGCTAAAAACAAATCAAGGGTTGATGTACGATTGACTAATAAGCCATTCCAAATGCATGAAAAGCTGAAACAACCAATTAGGGCTCTGATACAAAACCAAAAAAATCCTAGTCACGCTTCATCATCTACAAGCTCACCTGTAGAGGACATTCCTAAGATTCCACCTGAGGTAGTTGATGATCCACTTTATGATGTTCCCCACCACTTTAAGGATTACATGACTGGTGACGTCGTCATCAATATGGTAAAGCCAAAATGGGAACCTCAACCACCATCAACTTCTTTTGAGGGACCTGTAAAGACAGTACCTCTTAATATGAAGGATGATAATGAAGACATAGACCGTATCGTACACGTAGGAGCCCACCTGAATCCAACCCAATTACGGGATTTGGAAAAGTTATTGCGCAAGTACAGAGATGTGTTTGCATGGAATTATAAAGAAATGAAGGGGGTCCCTCCTGACGTTATTGTCCATACAATCCCATAATCGGATGGTGCCATACCTGTGAGAGCAAAATCTTATCGCACCAATCCCACATATCGAGAGAAGATACGAGAAGATATTCAAAAGTTTCTCGATGCTGGTTTCATTTATGAAATCGAGCACACCAATTGGGTATCACCAATTGTGGTGGTACTAAAGAAGAACGGTAAACTTTGTATCTGCGTGGATTTGAAGAAGCTTAATGATCAAACAAAGAAGGATCACTTTCCCTTACCTCTGAAGACACAAATCCTCGAAGATATGGCAGGAGCAGAAGCTTTTAGCTTCCTGGACAATTTTAGTGGCTATTTCTTAGTCCAAATTGCTCCTGAAGATCGATTCAAAACGACGTTTGTTCATTCGCCTATCAAGTTATGCCATTTGGTCTGTGCAATGCCCCATCCACATTCCAAAGGGGTGATGCAACGAGCTTTCAAAGATTTTTTGCACAAGAATCTAGAGATTTATCTCGGTGATCTTGGTGTACATTCTTCTAAGGATAAACATTTCGATGCCCTTGAACAAGTGTTCATTCGCTGTCGACGGTTTGGAATTTCATTGAATCCCAAAAAGTGCCAAATCTGGGTTACCCATGGTTTGGTGCTGGGCCATATCATTTCTCGAAATGGTATAGCCACTGATCCCGAAAAGATCAGAGTGATTCTAGAGATGCCCTTACCAGGAACAGTGAAGGAAATTTATGTCTTTCTGGGACACACAAGTTATCATCAAATTTTTATAATACACTATGCTAATAAAGCGCGGTTAGTATATCAAATCGAAAATTGACCCAAGGTGGACAAAAGACAAGATTAAAGCCTTCGAAAACCTCAAATAGGCATTAGTCACTGCACCCATTCTTCGCGTGCCCGATTATAATAAGGAGTTCCATGTGCATACAGACGCTAGTCAGTATGCTATTGGTCCTGTTTTAACACAACTTGGAAAGACAGCTTGTTCCAGGTGAAGTTAACTATTCCACAATAGATCGAGAAGCACTAGTAATGGTCTATGCTATTCAACAATTTCGACGTTATTTGCTAGGCCAAATTTTTGTTTTCTATACCGACCATCATGCTCTTCTTTACCTATTGAATAAACCTTGCAAAACTGGACGAATTGCACGATGGCTGTTGATTCTTTTAGAATTCAACTTTCGAGTTGTTATTCGAAAGGGATCACAACATTTTTTGGCTGATCATCTTTCATGATTACCTAATGTTGAAGCATCTGATGAGCCAATAAATGATGAGTTACCAGATGCGTGTCTATTTTATATAGATGCGACTCCGTTATGGGCAGATGATATCACCAGATATCTAGCCACTGGGAAAATAGATCCTCAATTGACGAAACCGCAAAAAATAAAGCTTATTATGAAATCTTTACCATATCATCTTATTGCGGGACAATTATATAAGTTAGGTATTGACGGTATTACACGACGTTGTGCACATGAGTATGAAGTCTGACATATTATTGCCTTGACACACGAGGGTATTGGAGTTGGACATTTCTCCTCCGATGCTACTGCTAGGGCAATTCTTCTGGCTGTCCTTTTCAAAGACACTTATGCTTATATAAAAGTTTGCGATGTTTGCCAACGTGCAAAGAATACCAAGAAAGCCGACCACAATCTCCTTACTCCAATACTTGAAAGCGGAGCATTCCACGAATGGGATATTGATTTTGTTGGACCTATTAGTCCAGCAGCACGTGTCACCCAATCACGATATATCTTGATTTCCACTGATTATGCAACCAAGTGGATAGAGGCTAGAGCAACGCGCAAAGCAGATGCAAAATTTGTAGCATGCTTCCTCTATGAAAACATTATCACTAGATTTGGCTGTGCAATCGAGCTTGTTAGTGACCGAGGTTCTCACTTCCTTAATGAAGTAATCAACAGTTTACTGACTCATTACTTCGTTATACATCGAAAGAGCATCCCGTACTATCCTAGATGTAATGGATTAGCTAAGTCTATGAATAAAACGATTTGTAAAGTCTTGACCAAGATAGTAGAAACAAGTCGATCTGACTGGGAAACGAAATTATGTTTTGTTATTTGGGCATATCAAACAACGCCAAAGCAAGCCACAAGTTGGAAAACACCATTTGAGCTGGTATATGGCCAAGAGGCTATTATGCCAGTAGAGTTTTTAATTCCTTCTCTACGGCTCACTTTAGCATGTGCCACTGACTTGTGTGACGATAGTACTTATCAACACCAAGTTCAGAATCGACTCTTTACATTGACGAAACTGTGTGAAACATGTCTTATCTCTTATCATGCACAATTAGTTCATAAACGACGACATAAGGCTTGGCATTATTGTCATGTCAAGACTAAGGATATCCATGATGGTGATAAAGTTTTACTTTATATATCTTCCAAGGTCCATCCCGGAGAATTGAAATTCCGTAGCCAAGGTCCCTATGTTGTCAAGAAAATTTTCACCAATGGTGCAGTCCAATTAGAAACCCTAGAAGGCATATCCCTTGACACATTAGTCACTGGTAGCCGACTACGGAGGTACTATGAGGATAATTTTCAGTAAGTCCTATATAGCAATATTTTTCTATGATATTTTACCTCATACTTTTCTATTTTTTTCCTTCTATGAATATTTTTTTCTTTTCCACAATTGCTAAAAACCCATTGGTTTTAAACTTATTTAAAACAATCAAAATAATTTTGCATCTGACAGATTGCATCCGACTCATTTGCGTCCAACGAGCCCATTTGCATCCGATGAAATTTGCATCCGACGCCAGACCTAAAATTTGTTTTGGTATAAATACCCCAGCCGCCAAGTTCATTCTTACTTCACACAATTTTGGACGAGTTCATGTCTGTCTAGTAAATTTTAGACAATCTTCATGTTTTCAGATCCGATTCAGCCGCTGTTGCTTGCATCCTAACCGTTATCACGTCCTCTTTCGTTTGATCCATTCTCTATCGTTCCACATACGCATTCATCTCCACTTTTGGAAACCCTACCACCTTTTCCACCTCACAAACATTACACACTTTAACTTTTTGTTTGTTTTATAAACTCTTTGCCTTTTCATTTCCAAAGTCTTGCCTTCACAATTTGTCAATCCACTTTACAGTTTGTCTTTTTTTTGCATCTGCTAGTTCTTCCAATCACTTTTTGAGTTTGCATCTGCCATCTTGTTGCCTCCGCCATCCACTTCATTTTTGCATCCGCCATTGTCCCTGACAATGGCATCTGCCACTGTAGCCGCCAAATCTCATCCGTCAACAATCTAGAGAACTTTCAAAAAATTAAAAATTTTCAAAAAAAATGGTCGATTTGGATTCAAACTACAGTGAAGAGATTCTTGATTTGCCTAAGACTCACAAACTCGTTCTGTGTGAAGATGACATGATGAATCAGTGGTATACACAGGCCGAACCTCTATGCAGTGTTATGTCAAAAATTGTTGAGGCAAGCTAATCGGATTGGAAATACGAATTACATGTTGCATTATGGGCATTCCGAACAGCTTACAAAGTTAATACGAATCAGACGCCTTTTTATTTGGTTTATGGTCAAGATGTTGTTATGTCGATCAAAGTTTTGGTACCATCTTTGCGAATAGTAGCCACTAAACGTTTGGATGATGCCAAATCCTTGGAATTCTATCATGAAGTGTTACACAAGTTGTGTGAAACCACATTGATGGCAGTTCATGCATTAGCAGCTGAGAAAGGTCATCAGAAAGCATGGCTCGGATCGACGTTTACATAGAAGGATCTGAAAGAGGGAGATCTTTCCTTGATGTACAAAACCAAGTTGCTCAAAGGTAAATTGAAATTTACTGATGAAGGACCATATCCAGTGAAAGAAATTTTTATCATACAAAATAGTGGTCTGGGAACATCTTGATGGGAAACAATTTGATACTTCAGTAAATGGTGTGCAAGTTTTGGTAGCCTGATCCTCCCATTTGCTATTTTTAATTTTTGTTGAAATTTTTCTATTTTTGTTGTTTTTCATTACTTAGTTTTCTATTTTTTTGGAAAAGATAGTGAAAAACAGAAAAAAAAAAAAAATAGAACAAATAAAACAAAAAAAAAAAAAAATGAAGAAAAGAGCAAAATTCGAAAAAAAAAAAAAAAAAAAAAAAAAAAAAGTCATCAGATCAAAAAAAGAGGAAGAAAAATATTTTCATGAATGAATTTTCAAGGCAAAACGGATCCAAAATTCACTATTAGGGCTTGATTTTGATTCAAACAATCAAACCAACCCTCACTGAGCTCCCAAATGATTTATTATAGTCAGAATTACCTATAGTGACATGGACGAAGGTTAGTTTGCAGCAGAAGTATCAATTTGTATGTCACAATCAGCCTTATGCCAACTTGGGAATCTTCGTCGAGCATCACGAAGTCATTATGAACCTTCATTGCCTGACAGATGGATTCAAAACAACAAAATTAGGTTGGAAATCCTGGAAAAAGTCATTTGATGTACTTGGGCAAGAGATGAAGCTAGGCGAGAGTTCAATCCTCTCCAGACCTATAGAACCTTTGTAGAGCTTTCCTATTGGTCAAGAACCTTTACCAACTTTTTTGGTAGCTATTTTCATAGTACTGAAGAGGCATGTCAATTTTTTTTTTTTTTCCCAAAATTGACTTGCCAAAACAATACTTTGTCTAATAGACCCTCCAATTTGCCTATATAAGGGTCAAAATCAATTCATTTTTCACCAATGCTAGCGGAGCCCTTGCAAAAAAATTTTACGACCAAACTTTTTCACACACACACACACACACCATGGTTGTATCACCGTTTACACATATGTTCTTGGATCAGATCAATTATTCCAATCCATTAGATATTGAAATGACATTTATTATGCCATCGAGTCCTCCTACCTTCTGGAGCAATACCTACCACATCAGCAATCTCTCTTTATTTAGGTGATGTATTGGGCATCCACTCACATCTTGGCATGATAGAAGTGGGCAACAAAAATACCTTGATGGGTTAGAAGTTGATCAAGATTGACAAAGGGTTGTAGGTTGCAAACCAACATGAAGAGAAAGCAACATCGGATCTTAAGGTTGCACATTGCAATGAATATGCCTTGTAGGACTAGGTGGAAAAGTTATAAGAGTCATTATCAAATGCCCAGGAACAGGTTGACAAGGCTGTCATGAACAGAAAACAACAACAAAACAACAGCTGCTGATTCTCCAGGGACAATTGGACATGACACAACTGGAAAATGAGCAGATTTTAAAGAAATTAGATGTTTTGGCCACCGAAAGAGATAACTTGCTCCACATTCCTATGGCAGATCGACCAATATCTCAACACAAAATAAGCTACATGATCCACAAGGTTGATAGCTACAAATCAGTTTTGTCTGAATTTTAGACAAGATTTGATTCTTATAAGCTGATGGCCATGCAAGAGCTTGCGAAAGTAGAGGAAGTGATCAAGAAGTATGAGCATTTAGTTGTTGTCGTGCTTCAAGCTAGTCCTTAAATCTAGGTACATGTCATGCCTACCTTCTCGCCACAAAGAGTTGATTCAGATTAGGGGCAGGGAGATGCGGGTCAAGGATTGATGGATATAGATGAAGGAAAAACTGAAGAGGTTCAATTGGTTCAACCGACACCAAAATTTGGTCCATCAACGAGGAGAGTATTAACAAAAATAGCTTTTAAGTGACCGGTCACCATTGAGGAGGAAATACAAGGTATGAGGATGTCAAAGATCAGCTTCCTTTGGCAATACTTTATTAACATGCGTCGATGATCGGTGAATCATGGAAGAGTAATTTTGTAATTGTTGTGTCGTCGGTGTAGCATAGGGGTCCGTCACTGGGAGCGGCAACCTCGCCTTCACCTGCATAGCAAGAAGAGAGAGGGAGAGGAGAGAGAGGAGAAAGAGAGTGGAGAGAGGGAGGAAGAGGATGCCTAGGTTGAGAAAGGCTTTGGGAGCTCGAGCGCCTACTTAAAGCTATTCTATCCCAATGTAGAGAGAGAGAGAGAGAGAGAGAGAGAGAGAGAGAGAGAGAGAGAGAGAGAGAGAGAGAGAGAGAGAGAGAGAGAGAGAGAGAGAGAGAGAGAGAGAGAGAGAGAGAGAGAGAGAGAGAGAGAGAGAGAGAGATGGAGATGGAGATGGAGAAACCAAGAGAGGTTTTTTAGAATGAGAATGGAAGATGATACAATACAAAGGAAATGGCTCCCTCTTATAGATCTTAGAGGTGAGCCTCCTTCACTCTCATTGGCCACTTCATTGGGGCAATGATTATAATCCAAGCTTTTAAAATAAACACAACTTAAATCTATTGGTGCTAAGAAAGCACAAGGGCACTCACATGATTCATGTGAGTCCTAAGTTGGACCATTTTAGCTTATTGATTTGCAATTTGACTTAGGACCTCTAATGTCATTTTAGAGTTTTAAGCCCCTAGTCTCTTATTCCTAATTACAACTTGCTACTTGTGCTGGGTTGGGCTTACACGCGCAGGATGCCAGTGCCCTCGCACTTATTACCCTACTTACAATGTACTGTGGCGGGGCCCACTAGGTAAGGCTTGGCCAACAATATCTTAAGTGGTGAGACCCACTTGTTTATTACTGTGCAAGAAATACCCACAACAGGGTCCACGACCCAAAGTAGTGCCGGTCCCTCGGCACTAGGCTGGAACTATCCTGAAGGGGCGCTGTTGTCGGTTCTTTTATTGCTGGAACATGGCTGCTTCAGGAAAAGCGTGGATAGAATTCGCTTACGTAAAACCTGAGGCTTTATTAGTGAATGATCAGCAAGAACCGGGACTTGCCAGATTTTCAATAATACTCATAAGGGTGGCCATTCCGGATAACCTTGTTCATCAACAATTGGGTAGTTGAGGCATTCCATTAGAGTATCCCAAGATAAAACTGGATCCTCATAGATTGGCGCAACTCGTCCCAACATCATGGACTCCCCCAAATCATAATGTGGATATGACATGCTTGCTTGACTCTCTTGTCTGTCCACGTATTCATGGTATGCCATAACCTAAAGACTTTCCTCAGCAGTCAATATCAAAGATTTAAGACAAGGCTTTGTCATTGTAGGTGCTGGTACTTGCTATACTGGAGGCCTGTTTGGGCCTGGATTCTCTGGATTTGGCCTTTGAAGAATGGATATACCCGGATTTGGCGTTGGTTTGGGCTGCTGCATTATGGAACAACGAGACTTTGGTTGAATCTTGCTCGTTGAGGGACAATCATCAACTTCAGTCTTCCCTTGGTCATTGCACTTCCCCGTTGAAGGCTACGTGATGGCACTTTTCCTTGGATCTTGTGCTGAATTGCCTTCAAGTTGCCCTGTTGACGCTAGTCCCATTTGTACTTCATCACTAAGAATTCTTTGCAGTGATTGCGCCAAGAGACTTGGTAAAATCCGTTGGACTTCGTCGGATGCCAATTTCTTGACTTCCTCAGTTATCAGTGGCGTGATGGATTCTACCATCTCTGACTTCCGTGATGGTTTTACTTGTTTGCCCGAGGTTATTTTTGTGTACTTTGGGACTTTTGCCAGACTGTCTTCTTCATCACTCGCTTCATAACCCGGTGGCACTAAGATTTTTCTTTTATAGTGCGTTCGAGGTGGAAGGGTCACCACAGGTGCATGTTGGTCTACATAGGCCAAATGCCTCCTAGCTATTTGTGAATTTCTCATCGGGCAATCTCGGCATGGATGATTAACTCCGCATTGTGAACACGAGGGATCAAATATTGATGGATCCCCTCGATGTGGACATTTAGCACAACGGTGTTTCTCTCCGCATCCATAGCATCTTATCGAGTGCAATACATCATCGCCTCTAAGTTGATAGGCACACACTAGTAATAAATTCTCCTTAGGATCTTCCACAAAGTAGACTGGTAGGCTGTTATGGTCCTCCATGGAGTGCGGTGACATGCAAGAGGATATAACCAAAACTTTTACCTTGCCACTGTTTGTTGAAGAAATTCGTGATTTAGATGGGTTTATCTGACATCCATCCTTCAGATGAGCTCCTTGTTGGCTTGATTATGCTTTTGACCATTGAACCGCTGGATCTGGCTGTCGGGCCTTCTGCTCCACCTTTGGTCCATCATGTCGAGGATTCTTGATTGGACATCTTGCACTCGGATGATTTCCAAAACAGTATGTACATTTGTCCTTTTCAAGAAACTTTATAGAGCGAGCATAAGCTTGCTGACAGCTTGAAGTGCAAGGTTCTTGGTCTTCTGCTGCACTTGATCTGCTTGACCTTGCTGCACTTTGTTGCCTTGCATGGAGTTCCATTCTTGTTGGATCATCGCTCGTTGTCGACCTTTGTTGCTCTGATTCCCCATCTGGATAGGGAAAATCCTTCTTCCCGAGTGAGATTTCCATCAAGGCAACATCCTTACAAAGTTGTGCAAGCGACGCATAGGATGCTAGCTCTTCAATACCAAATCTGATCCTTTTGGACAGTCCGGCATAGTATTTTGCCATGATGATCGGTTGGGGAATCGGGGAATCACAATCCTTCACTAGATGATAGATCCGATAGGTGTAGTCTCGAATTGTTTCAGCAGGGAACTTTTTTAATTTCCATAATCCTACAAGGGTAGTCTCCATAGTTCAGCACTAGAATGTCGCAAAGTAGCTGGTTGCCGAATTGCTTCAAGGTTTGCTCAATGACTCTGGTGTTCCAACTTTTTTTTTTTTTGTGGGAGATGGAGAAGAAGAAAAGAGAAGAGAATCAGTAAATGGTGGATCAGTATGGATGAGAATAGAGACAAAAATGGATTTATCTAGCAAAGATGGAGATAGAAGATGGAATAGAGACAAAAATGGATTTATCTAGCAGAGATGGAGATAGAAGATGGAATAGAGATGGGACAGAAGAATGATGGATGGATAGTGGTTGATGTGGAGGGAACTGATCGGCTTGATCTGAGGTTCATTCACTTGCTTCAGTCCAGGGATGTTGGATCTTGATGGATAATGTGACTGCAACCTAGATTTGACAAGATCTGATCAGTTTTGGTTGGCTAATAGTGGGATTTTAGTTCTTTTTCTTGGTTTTTTCTGAATATATTTTTTTTTCTAAGGTTTCTTCATATATGAGTGAATCAAATCCTCAACCTTCCTACAGTAGCTGTATCTGGACCATTTCTAGACAATGTGAGTTCTGCAAGAGTTCTTGATGGACTGATTTGTCAGGATCTTTAAAAAACTCAGTTTTTTGGCACTTTTTTTCAGATATTTGAGAATCTAACCATTGGATCTTCACAAAAATTTCACTATCTATCTATAAAACTCTTTGCGAAGGTTACTTTCCAGCAAATTTCAAAAAATCATGGAAAAAGTGCATTTTTTGAGGTCTTTTTGCAAAATTTTAAGATTTTCTGGGAATAAACCCTATCAGACTGTCTCACGAAGCTTAAAGAGTTACTTCCCAAGGAAACTTAAAAAATATTGAAAAAAGTGCATGTTTTTGGGTTTTTTTTTTTTGCAAAATTTTGGGATTTTCTGGGAACAAACCCTTGCAGACTGGTATTTACTTGTATCTCAGTCAGATTCAGCTGCTCACCAAGCTGAGCGAGTTACTTCCCAAGGAAACTCAAAAAATCTTGAAAAAAGTACATTTTTTTGGGGTTTTTTTGCAAAATTTTAGTATTTTTTGGAAACAAACCCTCGCAGACTGGTATGCACTTGTATCTCAATCAGATTCAGCTGCTCACCAAGTTGAGAGAGTTACTTCCCAAATAAACTCAAAAATCTTGAAAAAAGTGCATTTTTTGGGGATTTTCTTGCAAAATTTTAGGATTTTCTGGGAACAAACCCTTGCAGACTTGTATGCACTTGTATCTCAGTCAAATTCAGCTGCTCACCAAGTTGTGAGAGTTACTTCTTTAGGAAACTCAAAAAATCTTGAAAAAAGTGTTTTTTTTTGGGGTTTTTAAAATTTTAGGATTTTCTAGGAACAAACCCTCGCTGACTAGAATGCACTTGGCCCCTAGTCTCTTATTCCTAGGAATTACAACTTGCTACTTGTGTTGGGTTGGGCTCACACGCGCAGGATGCCAGTGCCCTCGCACTTATTACTCTACTTACAATGTACTGTGGCGAGGCCCACTAGGTAAGGCTTGGCCAACAATATTTTAAGTGGTGGGACCCACTTGTTTATTACTGTGCAAGAAATACCTACAACAGTAACCTGGACAACGACAAAGTGGATAGCAAGGGCGCACAAGTGTTCTTTTACCACATCTGAGATCAAAATGTGGAGCGGCTGGAATTCATGGAAAAAGTGACCTATCACTTGATCAAAATTCGTCGCGAAGCAAATCAAAGTATGAAATAAGTGACATGCAAGGTGTAGTGAGATCACCACCAGTTTTGGTGGGTAATACTGTTGGAGGATTACGAGATATAAGTTAATCCCTAGTTAGATCAAAGATCTACAATTAGTTAATAAGTGAGAGAGATTTGGCACCCTGTGTGTGTAAGTCCAACCCGATGATCTTATGGGTAAGTGATTTATTAGTTGTTAATTGAAGGACTTTAGGCCAATTGCGGGAATTAAATGTCGTAGGACCTATTAGTGAAGTTAGTTAATAAAAGTGGGTTCCCACCCAAATTCAAATAAGAAGTGAGGTAGGATTTGGCCAATAGGCATTGAGGCCAAGTGCCCTAAAATTTGCTATAAATGGTGGTACTTTGTAGTTCATTTTTCATGTTCAATTTCAATCATAGTTGGTGGAACCTCTATTGATTGTCGATTGGATGTGCTTGCTCTTTTCCTTGCTCCATCTCTCATGTTTTCTTGCTATCTTCTTTATGTTTAAATCAATAAAAAAAATTTGTTTGAGAGCCCTAATGATTAGGAGGAAGGTCAAAAGAAAGAGGTTATTTATCAACAAGACATTCCTCTATAGTTGCACCACCTTAAACATGGAGTACTATCCAATTTTCAAGAATCAGATTTCACTCAAATAATAGAAAGTTTTGATAAATGATTTATATGGAGGAACTGTGAAAAATAAATCAAGCGAACTAC